>OLKM01001907.1:0-96733 GCA_900291075.1 Melanogrammus aeglefinus
CCGGTGACCCCTTCTTTGAACTGAGACTTGGACCTTAAAAGGGCAGCAGCGGGTCAAACTAAACATGGAAACAATATGTGCACGTCATACTAATAATCGTCCTGCTGGAAGGTCAGGATAACAGCAGATCTGACGTTCAAGCGGAGTGCAGAATGCTGCGGTGCATTGAAAATGTGCGAAACTCGTAGCCCTTTGAGCTTGGTTTAGCTCGTTGATTGAATGATTGGCTGTCTGAGAGAGGGTTAGCTCTTAATGGCAAAAGTTTTAATAATTTCAGGCTGACAAAATTGGTTCTCATCATCATAGGCCATACTTCAATCTGAGGTGGCGTGCCAAGAAAGCCATGTGAACAAGACGCAGACCCTGGGACTGCCTTTCCCTGGGACAACGGAACCTCTCCTGGGGACAACCTGAACCTCCTTCCCTGGACCACCTGCCCTCCTCTTGGACACCACCTCCTCTTGGACACCGACCCTCCTCTGGACACCGACCTCCTCTTGGGACACCGACCTCTCTTGGAACACCGACCTCCTCTTGAGGCGAGCGCCTGGGAGGCGATCGTCTCCTTGCGCGGGCACCGGGGAGCCGAATGGGGGAATGCCTCGTTTCTCTGTCCGGACTGGGGGAGATACGGACCCGAGGCCCCAGGGCTGCTTGGGCTTTAGAGGAGAGCTGCCTCCCAGCACGTCCTGCCTCCGACTCCCCCCCCCCTGGGAATCCCAAGCCTCCGGCATCCGGCAGGCCGCCCGGCACGTCAGAGCAGGCCAAAAGGGAACGGATCCGTCCGCTCGGAGAAGCGCCTCTGGTGGTTAGCGTGGGCCGGGGTTGAGGAGCCGCGGGGGCGGCGCTGGGGTCGACGTTTGGATAAGGGCAGGGCTCCAGGCCTCATTGGACACGAAAGGATAAAACGGTCAATACCTTCCCAGTTTCACCCATCTAAAACTCCACATCAGCGACGACGGGCGCCTGGGATCCGATAGAGAGGGCAATTTTCCCTCCACAAGAAATTACAAAAAGCGCCAAGTGAAACGTCCAAGTCTAGATGACTTGTAGAACTGGTGGCAATCGTTTGTTCCAGACATTCCCTTGGAGAATCGTAACTGGCCCTTGCCGATTTCTTTAACGACAGCCCAAAAGCCTGTGTGAAGAGATTCTCCATTCCGCCGTTTTCATGTAACATATTATATAAACCCAGATACAACAAAAGAATAACGTCATCCTGTCCCACCCACCAGTGTGTAAACGTCGATATCCGTCTAATTTGTTTTGTTTGACTGTACCAATTTTGGTAGTTTAAATACAGCCCCTTGGTAAATTATGATAAAGCAACATTTCAAGTATTCTTCTGCTCCAATCTACAAGTTTACAACTTGCTGTTGAATTTCATTTCGATGTATTGTATATAGGGATGGGGCAACGTCGCGAATAGTCTGAGTCACGTAGAAATATCGAATAGAATGAATTGACTATCGTTATTTATTAACAGCCTCTTAATGCTGTGAACGCGCCGTTTTGCATCGGGCTTCACAACTTCCGGTGGTGATTTTTTGAGTAATTCACCGTTGCTAATAATATATGACAGCTGTCAGGTGGATTTCTTTTCACTTCCGCAAGTTCGATATTCACTCCTCGCGTGTAAACTTATACCCAAGCGTCATTTTTCTTTGTTGGTTAGAGACGTCAATGTCTTTGGCAGACTATTCTTCGCTGATCAACACTACGAATGCTTGGTACGAATAAAATTGTAAAAGACCATGTGAAGTTACTTTTTCGTTTCGCAAGTCACCGTTTAATAAGCGGGATAACGTATAGAACGTCGCTGGTCGTAAACATTATTCAAGTTCATGTTGTAGCCTAAGCCTACCGTCATTCCTGTAGTCTAAAATCATTAATGCTTAAAGCAACATAATGAAATTAAAAGCCCGAGACATTCTGTGTGCGCGTGTATCCGAGGTGCGTGTGTGTGTGCGTGGGGGGGGTTCTTTACTGACCAATTTTCGAATATTATTTGAATACTTCTCACCGAATATTGAATAGTATTTTGCACATTACAAGTATGTATACAGCGCGCAGGCTTGATGCGCATGATACCCCACCCCTTCTTTTTTTGGTGGAGTTCCGTAGCAGAAACCGCGCCACATATAGGCCTGGAATATGCAGCACAGTGTTTCTACAGCTAGAAGCGTTTTTGCATTACGGAGAAATTCTGCCACACTGTCAAGGAAAACAGGGGGGAAGAAAGGTCGTTTTCTCAGGTGTGG
Organism: Melanogrammus aeglefinus; assembly: GCA_900291075.1. Taxonomy (NCBI): domain Eukaryota; kingdom Metazoa; phylum Chordata; class Actinopteri; order Gadiformes; family Gadidae; genus Melanogrammus; species Melanogrammus aeglefinus. The sequence continues at coordinate 2,262 of OLKM01001907.1, forward strand.
GCAGGGCCAAAAATAAGGTGCGTGTTCTAAAGCTATGAAGAACCTAAAGGAAGGTGTGTGGTCTAAAGCTATGAAGAACCTAAAAGGAAGATGTGTGGTCTAAAGCTATGAAGACCCTTAAGGAAGGTGTGTGGTCTAAAAGCTATGAAGAACCTTAAGGAAGGTGGGTGGTCTAAAGCTGTACCTGCTGCGGGCGCGGCGTCTGCAGCTCCTTCAGTGTCCTCTGCCGTCTCTGCCTTGGACGGCGAGGGGGAGGGCTCCCTGTCCTGCCCTGGGGAGGCGCTCCCAGACGCCCTCTCACTGGAGCCAGACCGAGACCGCTTCGGGGCAGGCGAGGCGGACTTAGACAGCGACCTCCTCAAGCTCTTACTGGGGGACTTGGATTGCCTCCCCGGCAGGGGCCGGTGTGTGGGACTTTGACCTGTATCGCCTTGACAACGAGCGCGACTTGGAGCGCTTCAAGGACCTGGGCGGCGAGCGGTTCCTCTGCCGGGGGAGTTCGATCGGCCTCCGGGCCCCAGGGGACCTAGACTTGGACCGCCGCGGGAAGGCGGTGTTCGGGACTTACTCTCTTTTTCCGGGGACTCGGGACTTGGTGCGGCGCTTGCGTCTGAGCACCACAACGGAGCGTGAGCGTGTGCGCCTCGAACGCCTCGTGGATCTTGAGCCGGAACGCCTCGTCCGAGAGGGCGGTGGCAGCGGAGACCTCCGCCGCCAGGTCTCGGGTGAGCGGCTCCCGGAGCGCCTGGCACCCCCCCGCCTCATTGGGGTGCGGGACCGCCTAGCGGGCCGCCGGGTCCGGCCCACCGAACGAGAGTGCGAGCGCCGGCTAACGGCGGTACGCCGAGGAGACCGCGTCCTGGAGCGGCGGGCCGCGGACCTGGACTTGGACCGCCGGTTTCTACGCGGGGAAGGGGACCGACGCAGCCCGCGTTTAGGAGAGAGCTTCCTCCTCGGGGGGCTCGGGCGCCGCCGCTTGGGTGACGCCGACAACGTCCTCCTCCTTCGCTTGGGAGAAGCGGACAACGACTGTCGCTTGGACCTCTTGGGGGATTTGGCCTTCTTCTTTCTCTTGGGGGACAGGGAGCGTGACGTGGAGCGGGACAGCTTCCTGTCTCTCTTCGGGGAGCCGGAGTGGCGGAGCGGCCTTTTGGGAGACGGGGAAGCGGACTTCCTCTCAGACTTGGGGGAGTGGGAGGTGGAGCGCGAGCGCTCCCTGGCCTGTGGCGGTGAGACAGACCCGTTGGCCTCCGATGAGGACCTCGATCTCGTTTGGGAGCGCTCTTTAGAGTCCTTGTCTGTGGCGGCTGGAGCCCTTGTCTGCTGGCGTCTTGGGCTGGGCGTGGAAGACCGACTGTGACTCGACCCGGAGCGCTTGATCCCAGGGGTCCGCTGGGGGGACCCGGACGGGGACCTGGAGCCCTCCCGCTCTGCCCCCGGGGCCCTTTGGTTCACGTTGACCTCATCTTTGAGAGCAGGGTCGTCTTGTGACGCTGTGCCTTCCTGTTTAGGTATGATGTCGGGGAGCGCGTGGCTGAAGCTGCCATCACCGTGGTTCCCCTCGATTCTGACTTCAACCCCAGCCGGGTGGTCATGGTCCTGGCCAGCAGAGGGCGACATCACCTGCACCGACCCGTTGGTGCTGCCGTTTTTCCCTGCGGAGGAGAAAACGTTGTTCTCCGTGCTCTCGTCCTGCTTGGCGTGAGGCGCTTCGAGTTTCTCTGCCCCTCGCTTGCCCTTGGGCAACAGCTTGGACACGGCCTCGGGCGCGTCGCGCGGCCCCTTGCCTTCGTCGGCCTCCGAGTCAGAGCCCGACGCGGAGCTGCTCTCAGACGCCGAGTGGGACGGGGATCTGCGGTCCTGCTTCTCGTCCTTCTTCTTCTTCTTCTTCTTCTTTTTGGAAGCATGCTTTTTGTGCTTTTTGGTCTTGGCGTCTACCTCCGATTCTGTGACAGAATGGAAGTGGGTGAGGAGAGTACAGAATGATTAAGGTCAAAAGGAAACTCTTCCTAGACCATCTGCTGGTGGTACGCCCGGTCATTCCCTTACCCGTGATGCCGTCCTTTTTGCCCGCCTTCCTTTGGCCCGACTTGGTCTGCAGCCCCCGTGTGTAGATGCTAGTCTGGCACTGTTCATTAAATAACAGAAAGACAATATATAAAATTGTGATGGACCGCTGCAATTAGTTTGGAAACTGAATATTTTTACCAAAGAGAAACACATTTTTACAGATCCCATATCATGCTTTTTAATGTTAATAATTGCATGGGGGGGGGGGGGGGTACTACTAGAATAGGGTTTCATGCTCGTTTGAATATACCCCTTATTGTTCTCACCGTTTATTTCTGCAAAACCAATTTCAGCATCCTTCAAAAACGCTTTAAGGCCCCCCTCCCAAGTAGCCCAGTCTGCTGTGATTGGTCAGCACGCCCATTCTGTTACGATTGGTCAAACACCTTGCGCGAGGGTCTGCCAATTCACAACCCCGAGAAGTTGTAAACATGGCCTCTGCCCTTCAGCACCGCCCACTGCACAGTATGACGTCAGTGTTTGAGCGCATACGCACTGCTTCACACCCTTGCCGAGGGGCGTTCTCGTGTGTGCGAATACTTCCCCTGACACACTTAGATTTTTCTAGCATAAGATGTATATATACCTCAAATAACAGTCTAAAGCCGAAAAAGTATGCCATCACCCCTTTAAGAAAGTCTGTATCCAACCGAAGATGTCCAAATGGTCCTCACCTGGCTCTGGTGTTCCTCACGGCCCTCTGGGAGGGGGGCAGCTCCGCCTCAGATTCTGCTCCAGATTCAGAGCTGCTCTCCTTGTCTCCTTTCCGGCGCCGCTTCTTTTTCTTGCTCTTGTGTTTCCTGTGCTTCTTGTTCTTCTTGTGAGGGGTGTCAACGCCCCCTTCCTTGGCGTTGAGGTCATCCCTCTCCGTGGCCTCGTCCTCACCTGCTCACAGGGACCCAGGCCAAGGGTTAGATATGCAAACATTCACCACAAAGCATACAATACAACTACCGGTACTAAAAAATAGAAGAAAAAGTGTTTCCCAGTTTCTCTCTGCATTTTGCGTTTACATTCTGCTTGTTGCCGACAGCAACAGCATGTTGCTAAGGCAACACGACTACTAACGCGTTGGCCGAAGGAGTGTTAAGATCAACTGAGACATATTGGAAGTATCACTATAGTCAGATGTAGAAGAAACAACTCAAAGCCCATAGACGTGCACACATTTCGATGCTGTGTAGTGTAGCCTAGTCTCTGTTCCCTAGCCTTTAGAGGCACAGGAGCAGAGACTAATAGTCGCATGAAAATGAAAATACTCTATATTCTGTCTGTGTGCCATCTCTGACAGATTGTCACTCAGGCAGCCTATTTACGTTTGTCAACACAGTCCTCTTAATGCAACCATAGTGGTGAACTACTTTAATAGACTTAGAATTAACACCATCTGATTTATGTGCGATTCATCTCAATAGTCTACGCTACAAGCCAGTGTTTACTGGCCCTGCGGTACGTGAATATAGGGTACCACTCAACATTACTTATTACTTACTTTATTATGTTGATCTATGCAGTTTCTTTTTTTTTTGCCTAACCTTGTATTGTTGCTTCTATGTGGCAGTTGAGGAAACAAGCCTAAATTGTATTCTTAATGTATCTGTACAATAAGATATAATAAAAGTAATTCTGATTCTGATTCTTTGATAACATGAACGTGTGCAGTTTCATCTAGAAAATTATGTCTTGGATACCAACTCTCTCCAAAAGAGAGATAGGCTACATCAGTTATGTAACAGGTAAGTACTTGGGTCGCCTGTATCTAGGTCTGCAGCCCACCGTTTGTGCCAAGTTGTTTCATATCTGGCAATACGCGGTACTACACGTGTAATAGTGGACCACAGCACAGAGCGAAAATCAATCGCTCTGACCCGAACAGACAAGCTGTCGCATTGTCTGTTTTGACCTGGCCTCTTTCCCTAATCTCCAATGACTGGAATGGTAACCTTATGATTGAGTACAGTACATGTGTTGCGTAATGTACACACAGGCAAACGCACGCATGCAAGACAAGTTATAAATATAAACCTTCCAAAGTGTCCTCACCCACAACTCTCCCTGGGCCATGTTCATAACCCAAGAAAGAAGCTTTTTTATTTCAATCAACATATTCAATATATGAAATCATGGCTCAACACCGACTGTTTCCCTGCGAGCACTGCTCCTTAGTTCAACATTTCAGGGGCCCAATCCAACAAGTAGGGCCACAACTAAATTAAATACAAAAAAAAATCAAGTCAAACAGAGGGATTAATATGTTTATTTCAGTCTTACTATATAGAAGCGTTACATTTCTAATTAAGTGATAAACAATAGATGGTTGGGTGTGTGCTCCGGCTCCAGGGTTTAACACTGACCGTCTCACAGGGGCACGGGACCAATGCTTAAGCAGCTGCCGCTAATTTTAAAGAACCAGTCAACCTAAAACCCAAAATTGTTCTTATTAAAACATGGCAATTTGTCTTATATTATCGCAAACATAGTAATATGCCAGGTTATCAATATTTGGCCTTCGTTGCATGATGTCAAACTACCTTTTCCGAGGTAGTCAAACGTCACGACAGAGGGCCGCGGAGGCGTGGTTTGGTTGGACTTGTGGAGATCTGTCTGGGCAGTGTGTGTGGAGCTCTGTCTGGGCAGTGTGTGTGGAGCTCTGTCTGGGCAGTGTGTGTGGAGCTCTGTCTGGGCAGTGTGTGTGGAGCTCTGTCTGGGCAGTGTGTGTGGAGCTCTGTCGGTGCAGTGTGTGTGGAGCTCTGTCGGTGCAGTGTGTGTGTAGCTCTGTCTGGGCAGTGTGTGTGTGTAGCTCTGTCTGGGCAGTGTGTGTGTGTAGCTCTGTCTGGGCAGTGTGTGTGTGTGTGTGTGTGTGTGTGTGTGTGTGTGTGTGTGTGTGTGTGTGTGTGTGTGTGTGTGTGTGTGTGTGTGTGTGTGTGTAGGCTCTGTCTGGACGCTGTGTTTGTCGACATGTGGCGCGCTGTCTGGGGTGTATGTGGATCTCTCTGGAGCTCTCTGGGTGGTATGTGCAGGGGTTGACACTAGGGATGGGCATTCGATTAAGTCGTCTTAGTCGATCGTCGGGGGAATTAACGATCAATTAGTCGATTAATCGTTAATATATTTATTTATTTTTGCGTTGCTTTGCAACAGTTCAGTACCAGTCGAGGATCCATTTATATGCTTATAGGATTAAGTATTTACATTCAAAATGAAATGAAATTACAAAAACAGTGTGTTTTCCTCATTGGGATCTTTATTATTAGATGAACAACTCGGTTAAACCTAAACTAAGCAACGGAGCCTCCAGCTCGAAGCCGGCGCTCATAAACATAACTAAAAATAAACACAACCCTAGTTTCTTCCCAAAATAATAACAATATTATAAAAAAATCATGTTATAACTTAACCAAAAGTGTATTTTAATTAATTCGGACAGGTTTTGCCAAATGTAACGCAAAATATTTAAAAAAAAAAGGCAGAGTAGTAGGCGTAGTAACAAAGCTTCTGAAAATAGAACCAGTAACTCACACAACTTCAGCACCAGTCTACGGATTTGTGTTCAGAAAGATGAGCATGTTGACATGGTCCGGGGTCAGACGCGACCGCAGCCTGGTGACCGTCAGTCCAGCCGCCAAAAACACTCGCCCTGAGGGGACCGACGTTGCCATGATGCACCTCCGTGCTCACTTGGCAAAGCGGGGGAACAACTTTCCACCAGCTGTAGAGGTGCAATCCAGGGCCTCAGAAAGTTCTTTATTTCTGCTTCGATGCCAACCTCGCCTTGAGTGGTATTGAGTCGATTCAGATCGGGCGAAAATAAGTGTACTGAAAGGAAACTATCGCGAAGTGTGTGGCGATGTACACTTTCCGTACTCAACGTCATCTTAGCTACGTAGCGGAAGCGGGCTGAGCCACAGTCGGCACATTTTCCACATAGCCTGCATTAATAGTCATTTTCGTAGTTTTTATAGTATTATAGTTTTTATAGCTGCTAGGCTTAAAGAGTTCACCGCACAAAGTGGGATGTTTATTGCAGGGGAGGAGCCCGCAAATTTAAATATTGCCCCTGTGTGGTAAAATGTTTAATTGCACACGGCATTAGTTTAGTCGATGAAAAATGTACGTAATCGACGAAATTCTTAACGATCAATTAGTCGATCGTCGATTAATCATGCCCATCCCTAGTTGACACTAACGGTTACCCACTTGCCCGGGGCAACTAAAAATAATATTTGGGCAATTTGAGATCGATTTCTGGTTGCCCGAATGGGCAAGTGGATTTTTGAGTTTGTTAATATAAAGGCTATTTATTCAAGTGTTTTCAAAAATTGCAGAACATCTTTTTGCTTTCACAAAATAGATATATTTGCAATGGATCAGCGAGCCATTTAGTCTTCTCTCGGACAGAGTTAAGAGACACGCATCGCTACAGCGCGAACATAGCCATGCATGCCTCTCACTCGCAGTGCGGTCTCTGGTAGGGATTCTGCACCAGTCACTGTGTCACTAGGCACTGTGTTAGCTAAAAGGTAAGCCAACACAGCATGCAATCACGACCGGTTTAGTTAGAGAAGGAAAACGGTGCGGTTTGGAAGTACTTTTACGATTGAAGCAAATTACCAAGCTAAGTCAAAAGACTCATTTAAAGTCATATGCAAATGCAAGAACATGGTTTTGGGTTTCGTAATTGCACAGCAATAGTGATCTTTTTCACGAAATTGGACATGCACAAACTATATATTATACGAAAGCTGAGTCTCTAATGTTTCCGACAGTCCAAAACATATCATTCTGGGACTACAACTCGCAAATAACCCTTTTATCCCATTTTGGCCTAAAGCGCCTGGAAAAAATACCTGTAAAACCTATAGGCGATTTCAGAAAAACCCCCAAAACCTGAAGTTTTTCTAGAAATTCAGCAATTGTGTCAACGCCTACTAAATTACTGATTTCTCAGCCCCTGTAAAAGATAGGAACACAATTCAAAAAGTATTTGAGAGCTGACACCTGTGGCTTTCATGGGAAATTTGAGGTTTTATTTAAAAATATTTACAATATTTACATACAGGTAGAAAAGTAAATAAATAGTAAAAAAATATTTAAAAGTGCAGGAACAGCACAAAACAGTAAAAAAAAAATAAAGTATAAAAAAGTGAAATAAGTATATAAGAAAGTAATAAAGTATATAATAACAAACATGGGAAGGGGAACAGACTGGGACTAAAACTGTAAACAGTCTGCCTGTCTATATTGTTAATTACATTGGACTGTAAGCTACTATTTATACTTGTATGTGATTGAATAAAAATACTATGCAAAAAAACTGTTTTAAATTACATGCACTTGTATGTGATGACTACTGAATAAAAGTATTATGCATAATACAAATACAATTGCATTCCATCCTAAGAAGTAGCGTAATTAAAAGATACAGGCTATAATTTGGGAATGTATAGTAGCCTAGGCCTTATTGTTCTGAGATCGCAGTTAGGTGTGAAATTCCAAAGAAGCTCTATTCTTTGGAAGAAATGTATTGCTAGTCTGGAGATCGCACTTAGGTCTGACATTCCAGAGAAGCTTATCTGTGTAGCGGTGTGGCATCTTGAGGCAAATCGAGCTTCACCCCTGGTGTCCTGTTGAAGGCACTACGTCGATTTCGATGGTAGTTGACCGTCTTCCAGTTGGTCTGGAAACCCTCAAACTCCCCTAATCATCTTCTTCCTCGTCGTCATTCACGAACATGTGCCTTAACCATAATTCCCGGTCAATCGGTTCGTATTCGTCATCAAAGTACTCGGCCTCATCAACATCTTCGAAGCCGAGAAACTCCTCGAAATCGCTACCGTCAGAAAAGTCTTCAGTCTCAAATTCCGCCATACTTGCTTGAAGAAATTTCTCAACTAAACTCACGAGGAACAAGTTGACACCTATATGCGTCTATTCTGATGCATTTCATTGGCCCAGAGGCCGACACTTTGGGCAAAAAACCCTCTTTTTTTTTGAAAAAAAAAAAAAAAAAAGACACAAACGCTTTCCCGTCCTTAAAGGTAGAATGACGCCACAGCGCCCCCGGCTTTAAAGGTAGAACAGCGGCAATGCTTTCCCGGCTTAAATGGGTTATTTTAACAACCAAAAATGAAGTTTGACCACAAAGTTGAATCTGATCTCATAAAACCAACAAAAACAGATAATCCAGTGTCTGGGCCAAATTTTGCAAACTAAACACGGTGTTGACAATCAATGGCCGAGATAAGGTTTCTTAGGAAAAAGTTAAATGCCTTCAATCAGAACACGTGTTCTTCGGCACAATCTAGTGGTCATATGTGTATTTGCGAGTGTTTGGCTTCGTCTCATTCGATTATATTTGCCCTGAATTTTAACTAGAGGTGTCGAGTTTCAAAATCAGGGCTCCAGACTAACTTTATGCGTTGATTGCTCTGGTGCGCCCAACTTATTTATTTATTTATTTTTAGGTGCACCAGCACAAAATTTAGGTGCACCAAATTTTTCATTGCGTCGCCTTGAACGCAATAAGGTCGCCTTTTTATCGCTCTCCATAACTTTCATATAATGTGAATGATTTTTGAACCAGAATAATGGTGCAACCCATATTTTCACAGCTGATCAACACTACGAATGCTGGTAACAAATAAATTGTTTTGGCCATAGTTTCCATATGCTAAAGACGTGTCTAGTTCACCGTCATGCAGGCTGTGTTCGATAAAATAAATAGCGATCTGTTTTCGGCGCATGTAGGCCTATCTGCCTAAGCCCACGTTGAAATAATTTTGATGTTGAATGTTGATTGCACAGTTGTTGAAATAAACACATTGATTTCATACAAATCATAAAAGCCTCTGTCCTTGTGCGTGCGTGTATACGAGGTGCGTGTCTGCGTGCGGGCGTGGGGGGTTAGGATTTGTTTCCCTGGCACAAAAGGGGGAATAAAAAACAAAAAAACACAACGGTATCGGGCAAATTGCTATTTTAAACATCGGTATCGGCCCAGAATTTCACAATCGGTTCATCCCTAGTGTTAACCCCTGTATGTGGACGTGTAGAGCTCTATCTAGGCGGCGTGTGTGGATGTGTGGAGCTCTGCCTGGACGGTTTGTGTGGACATGTTGAGATCCACACACAAGCTCCTAAATGCAACTTTTACAGTCATGAAAGGGAATTTCCTTAATAACAGATGCAAGAAGAATTGACGCCCTGCCAAACCCAGAAAATCTAATCTTAGCTGGATCGGTTCCTAACAACTGTGCATTCAACACCCCAGTGTATTACATAGACAGTTATAATATAATGTATATTGTCGTTTATATATGGCATCACAGACTATGCATCTAAATATGTTTTGGATGGCCGCGAGCTAGAGATAGCTGGCATTGATCGAGGTGTCACACAATCACCATGTAAAGCGCTTTGAGATGGAATTAGGGATGGCGAAAATGTCAACAATTCTTGACCGACCACCGAGCCTGACTAACCGGTTTATACCAGTTAACCGATCAGATTAAAATGTGCAAATTGTAATAACAGCCATTTAGCTTTTTCGTAACTCTGCTTATCTCTCCCGTTCTGCCGCCGACTCACACACACGAACTTGCCGAATGAGAGGCAGCGGCTCTGGCACGTCCCGTGTTTGAATTGAAACGCAAGGCATGCTTTCTTACTGCAAGATGACCGTGTGCAGAGAGCGGGGCCAATCGGAAAAGGGCAGCATTAGGAGCTCATTTGAAACATTGCTGTGGCTCATTTAAGAAAATGACAGCTCGGAAGAGACGCCGCTTGTTTAGTTTGGAGGAGATGGAATAATTGAGCGTGAGGTAGTGTTGCTTTCGTCAACAAAATAACGACTAAATATCGTCGTCTACGACCCTTTATCACCTGAGGAAAACGAGACGCAACGTAAATGCTGGTCATGTGACAATGACTATCATTAATACATAATGCAATATTGTTGACGATTAAAAACGAGACTAAATGTTTTACAAAAAAATACACGAAAATGCTCTCTTCATTTATGTTGACCAAAACTAGTCGAGAAAAATTGTTTATTTTATTTAATTTCTGGGGCTGTATCAGGTTACGTTACTTCCTGAATCCCCGCTCGTCGCGGCATTATTTCGATTCACAAGACTCAGCTGTAGTGGTAGCGTTAATGAAGAATTAAGGCCCTGTCCAGACTAATCCGGGTAAATATATAAACGTACAACTTGTAACTGAAGATACATAGTACATTGCACAGAGAAATCATCATTTCCATTTCACCTACCATCTACCCTGACCACACTACCACGCAAACCCAGCGTTTTCATATTTATCCACCTCAGCGATCGTTTTTGAAAAGTATCGTTTTCAGTGTCGGAATCCGCCGTTCTAATGTGGACAGAACATGTATTGTTGGTAAAATAAATACGTTGTAAATTCATATTAGAGTGTCTTCCGTGTCTGGAATTGATGTATTCTTGAGTCTATAAGGTAACGATAATGGAATAGTAAGATTACCTTGTTTGAATTGTGAAATGGGTTTGGCAAAAATAAAATCTTGGTTTCGTCAATACTACTGGGTAGCCTACTTATACTATATATTGACTTTGTTAAATAGAATTGCATCACAAAAAAAGCGATTTAAAGGGGACATATTAGGAAAACAGAAACTTTTCCTGGGATTTGGGGTGTTGTGGGTAGGTGGTGCTCCCACACTCATACAAACTGAAATAAGTCCACATTATATTTTGAAAGAGATATGCATTTCTGGAAGCAGCCCCTCTCCAGCTACCAAACGAGTGAGTCAGTTTTGGCGCCCCCTCCTACATAGGAAGGGGGCACATTTGAATATTACCTCCCACTTCCCTCCAATCAGAGCATCGCTAGGATTTTTTTGCCCAGCAAACGACAACAATCCCTTCTCCACCATGCTGTGGTTCAGTCTGACAGCTCATTGGTCAATGGGCAGCAGCTCATTTGCATCAATGCTACAGACAACAGAAACAGCGCATTCTCAAGGGACTGAAACAGAGGGGAATAGCGGTAGACGATATTTTTTTTCCTTAAAGCTATTTCCAGCGAACAGCTTCAAAAACATTTTTTTCTGGAACTCAAATACTATGTTTACTTGTTGGGAAAACACCATAATATGTCTCCTTTAAACTATTTGCTTTGACTAAAACTAGACTAAAATAGTCATGGATATTAGCCGCTCACATGCGGGGATAATTAAGACTTGAGGAGAAATTAAACAGTGAGCTAGACGCTGTGTCCGTCCAACTTCCAATAAGTCACCTCATCTGATCATCTTTTTGCGTGAAGTGAAACCACAGTCCACACACTGACCCCAATTATTTATTTATTTTAACCGACAAGCGACAAGATTGATCGGTTAACGTTGATACGGTCAACCATCGGTCAAACGGTTATCGGTTAACATCCCTACAAGCAATGCACTTTTCTTATGTTTTATTAAGTGATAAAGCAGACACATTTCGGAGCCAGGTTGCACAGGCCACCCTCGATGATGGATTGTGGTGTGAGACGTAGAGTGTATCAGCTGCAGGGCTCACTCACCTGAGGGAATGTCCACTGCACATTCCATTATACCAGATGCTTGGAGCCAATCGACTGGAGAGCTGCGCTCTGCTGGTTCCCTCTGAAACAACAACTTGAATTTTAATATTCACTCTGTTTAATCAGTGTAACCTGTATTACATACAGTCTAGGTTAAGTCAGTTTAACCTGTAGTATACAGTCTATGTTAAGTCACTTTAAGTTTAACCTGTAGTATACACAGTCTATGTCTTTCCCCCAGAAAATGTCTTAGTCAAGTAGGTCAAGGAGCAGGGGGGGGGGGGGGTTCCATTCCATTCAAAACGCCTTATAGCACGACCATTGTTGTAACGGTATAACTGATGCATTATTGATCTTTATTTTTTTTACACCTGATGGAAGAATGTTTTCTTTCCCTACAAGAGTTTTCTACTTTGTTAATGAATAATTAAAAAATATTAAAGAAATAAATTAATATACATTGGTTGTCAAGGCGGGTCCCTATTGTTGTTAAGGCGGCCTTAACATCACAGTACTGGGGGAAACAGTTTTAAGTCACTTTCACCAGTATTAAACACAGTCTATGTTAAGTAACTTTAACCTGTAGTATACACACGCTAACTGAGTTTAACCTGTATCTTACAGTCTAATTTAGGGATGGAATTTAGGGATCTGAATTCTGTTCTTTTAAAAAAGGTACAGACCAAATTATGTCGGTACTAGTGAGTACCTATTCAAGTTAAATCCATCGGAGTGGGTATGCTTCAATATACAGAGAGGGAAAGCACTCATTCACATTACCAAAAAAGTGTTTTCTAATGTTTTTTTAATGGAGGACCATTTGTTGAAGTAGGTGGGATTTAGTTTTAGTTTTTTTATTATCGATTAGGGTATCAAGAACCATTGAACTTCAGTTGTATTAATACATTTCTTGTATTGACACATGGCTAGTCATTACCAACAATTACCGAGTGAACAAACTCATAGTAGTCCAAACCTTCAACTAGACAAGGGGGAATCTGTCTGACCATTGCATTTACAATCTGGAATAGATTTATGTTTGATCAAAGTGGGAACCGTTGTCGATAGCGTTCAACAAAAACATGTAAATAGTGTCACCCAACAATACATGAATCACCAGTTATACATCAGGATATGTGCTGTTGAGATGTACTTATTTCAACAAGCCTGTCCTGCTGCTTTGTTTCATTTGATTCATGTAATAATTAAACATATAATATAACCTTGTTAACTTTCCTAATAGTTAATTTAAAAAAGGCCTTTGCCCCAATTATCCTTGTTACAAGAAATATTGTTTCTTCTTCCCAATTAAAAGGGTGTCATGTTAATAAGCATTTTCATTGACACAAGAGAAGTTTAAATGTTTGTATCGAGCATTGGATTTTAGTCTAAACGATGAAAAAAACATGTACTACTAAACGAGTAGAGGTCAATGCTTATATATTGAAAAAATGCACACCGTTTGGTCAGGTCGTTGGGCATCGAGGCCAGTTTGGAGAACAAATTTACACTCATTGGTTGGCCTTGGACCAAATATAAAACGCATCCAGAAAATAGTTTCAAATACACAACGAGATCATTGGAAAAACAGTTGGCACCTAAAGTTATAGCACAGTTGTTTTAAAAATAATATGTGGAGCCATTCTCTTACGATACTTAAAGAGTTCGAGAGGGTTTTCACAGGAACTTCAATTATTTGCAAAACAAAACATAACGTAAGCCGGGAAATACCGGACATCATGAACACAAAACATCGGAAACAAAACATCAAATCCATCCATTTCGCCAGGTCCATTTGGTCCTGGCGTTACTGAACAGTATGCTTATCCGGTCTCCTCCGATTACGGAGCACCTGAACGGATGCCACACGGCGGCAGATAGCACGTACTAGCTCTTGTTGTAATGGCACACAACAATCTGACGCATTCTGCATTTCACAAACACTGTTATACTACGGAACACATACAGCTATCCTGACCTACAAACACACCATCGACATGAGCACACAGAGGACAGATGTCGACGTGACGGCTAACTATGTAGCGGCTAACCATGTAACAGTTAACTGTAACAGCTAACCATTGTAGCGGCTAACACGCTGGCTGAGGACCCGAGCTAGGCCTGTGAACTATAAAACACTTCACCGTTCCTTGACGTTCAGCCTACGTTACACCGCCGGCCACACAAGGTAGGGTTAAATACCCTCGATGATGGCTAATGGATTCGCCATTGTAGAGGCGAGATTGCTGCCCATTCATTAGTTGGTTTAAACGTGAGCCGCTCGTGAAGCGGGTTAACAAAGCGAGGCACGCGCGGAGACACGCCGCGGATAGCCCACCGACTAGGTGGCTGATCCGCAGGGCTCTTACCGTATTACGGCCGATCCCGCAGTCTAAATATACACCCGACACATGGTCTTACACGGAGAGATTCTCATTATAAACTTACCCAGGTTACGCCGAGTTACTGCCGTCCGAGAGGAAGTGGGACTACCACTAATCCAGAAAACCGTTGTGTATGCTAATCGTTAACGTTAGCACACCACCAGATCCGCCATGACAGTAGTGCGCCTCCCAGAATGCATCACGGCGCGGTTTGAATATGGCGTCAGCGTCTCCTTGGTAACTCCACAGAAACACAACCTCAACTCATTAACTACTTGCTTTAATTAGGATAATTAAAGCGAAAAAACACAAGTAAACTCCGACCCTTGAACCAGAAGACTGCTATGCTGCTTTGATTAACGAGGTTGTAAATCGGAAGGAAATGGCAGGTGGCTACTTCTGTGATTTTCACATCAAAGTCACAGTTACACAATTAAAACGTATAGGATGATATGGACGTGAACATTTGATAGATATACATGTAAGAGCCATACGTATTCAAGGTCTAGTTTGCATAGTTGGTGTTACTTTATGTATTATTTATTATTAAGATTGCTTAATAGCGCGGAGCCATAAGGCTTCCGTATAGTCATGACGTCAGAAGTAGTGACGCGGGAAAACGCAGCTAGAAGCCTGCGAAGCGACAGTTTTCTTTTTGAGAAGTGCACTCGTGTCCATTTCTAATTTCTATGTGGCTTATTGGACAAGTTAGCCTTCACTACATATATGTCAACGTTAGAATTTAGAATTCATACTTAAATGAATGACCCTAATACTTTGTTTACCCCAAACAGTTCATATATTTCTCGAGGCCTACCAATTTATTACAGTAGGCTACATAACTAATTGGTTGAACTTACTTCTAGACAAAACAAACACAGAAATATATCATCAATTCATTATTAAAATAATCGTTATCTGGATTTTGACAATCCACTTTGACTAGTTTGGGCTCTTTTTTGTCGAAATCGATTTCTCGGCGACCGTCTCAAGAGTCTGGCTGTTTTTTTTTTAACTGGTTTGTTCAAACTGCTCCGACTCAGTCGACCCTGTAGCGGACTGGTAAAGGAATCTCACGTCTCATCCTGTAGCATTGATCGCAGTAGTATGGAGAGGCGACGGTTTACTCTCCACCTGGAGGACTCTGCACCGGTCAGTACCGCTCCTCCAACCCGGTGGTGCCAATCTCTGCTCCCTATCTAATCGTGCCAGTGGTATAAAATACATGCATACATTGGCAGAACAAGGGTCTATCGAATCATGCAACCTTTTTTGTTTGGTAGCGTATTTGATCTGTAGAAAAATTGCCTCTATCAAACGATGCTCTCACTATAGAATATAATCCCTACTCACTCCATGTACACTGTAAGAATATGGGACGCATATTTTGATACTGTATTAAAACGTCTTTATTGGAGATTTCATGGGTAAATTATGTGTATTTCACACCACGGAACAATATTCGTCGGCATGCGCAGAACCACTAGGTAGGACGATTTGATTGGTAGCACAGATTGGCAGAACACCGGCGCCGCTCACACGTAAACATTGGAACAACTCAAGAGAAATACTTTACTCTGTTTACATGATCCTACATTCTAGAATACAAGTGCTTTATCCCATGTATGTTATGTATTCCACTTTAGATCAATCCTCCGTCTCAGAGCTCGACCCAGGGAGCGGCCGGCGTCTCCTCCTCCTCAGCGGACCCTGCCCGCCCTGCAGAGAGCCAGACCGACGTGTCTAAAACCAACCAGGATGAAAGTACTGCGATGCTGAGCAGCCTTGAATTGGCACACTCCACCTCTGTGGACCATACAGCCCTGCAGCATGAACTCCATCAAAACATTCTTTGTGTGGACAACAATGTACCAAGTGAGCACATGGACTTGACTGGGACTGATCAACCCCAGGGAGCCGACCAGAGGATAGAGCCAGTTTCAGTGATGGCTCCTAAACCAGTGGGATCTGGTGGTAGCATTATTGTCAGTCCCCGGCAGGTAAGCTATAGACAATGGACTTGCTCCCTCTTCCCTGTGATATTCCCCCCCGGACTTGCTAAGCTAATTTAACTTGTGTTGTTAATGGCATTATTCGAAATGTATTGATGTCCCAAATGGTTTTTTTTCCATGTCTCCTCACAGAGGGGAAACCCCATTCTGAAGTTTGTCAGGAGTGTTCCTTGGGAGTTTGGAGAAATTACCCCCGATTATGTGCTGGGACAGACGACGTGTGCTCTTTTCCTGAGGTGTGTGTGTGTGTGTGTGTGTGTGTGTGTGTGTGTGTGTGTGTGTGTGTGTGTGTGTGTGTGTGTGTGTGTGTGTGTGTGTGTGTGTGTGTGTGTGTGTGTGTGTGTGTGTGTGTGTGTGTGTGTGTGTGTGTGTGTGTGTGGCGCCACACATTTTGCTATACTCACAGTTTGCTTCTCTTGTCTTATTTACATGACTGGTTGGGATGACCTTTGGGTTTAGTTTGCGGTACCATAGTCTCAACCCAGATTATATTCACGACCGCCTCAAACTGCTCGGACAGACCTTTACTCTACGAGTGTTGCTCGTTCAAGTCGACGTGGTAAGTAAAAAAAACAAATTGCAATCAAGTCGTACGATTGTTGAAGTCATGTTTGCCCCCGTGGAGGCAAGTTTAACACAGAGGATTGATCCTTCTAGTAGATTGAGTTATAAAACGTTATTGTCCGCCAGTAAAGTTTTGTAGATAGTAGGGTGGGAGGGGGCTCCAATCAAAAAGGAGAGAAACATTGTTAATATTGTTTTCGAGAAAAATAACAAATGTGCAATATGGAGATCTGATCATTATTTTATTGTTTTATTGCAGAAGGATCCTCATTCACTGAAGGAGCTAGCTCGCATGTGCATCCTGGCTGACTGCACCCTCATCCTGGCATGGAGGTAAGCAATGTCTGCAAAATACCCTTTGGTGGGAAATTCTAGTTAAACTATGCATGAGCATGGGAGAAGTGTAGCATGCGTTTACTCTTAAGTACACTGCCAGGGTTAGTGGATGGGTTCCCACTGGGGCCACCCATGCTAAGCACGCAAGCACTCTGTATCAATGTGCATGCTACAACATGCCACCTAGCAACCCGCTGCCCCCACGTCATCTGGTTTTCACTGGGCTCCTCCAGACAAAGGACGCACAGGTGGTGAGTCGAAGTATAATGTTACATGCCTGGTGCTCAATGTTGCCATGCAGGAGATCTCTTCCTGAGTGAGTGTGGATGGGCGAGACCAAGTTCATTTTAAATACACAATGGGGGAAGTGAACATCTCTGGTACCTGTACAACAAAGAAGTCAGTCGATTTGCCTTAGTATCAGACTTCGTGGCTGCGGTGGAATTGCCAAATGCAAACTATCTTTTATCACCTTTCAATTAGAGAGAGGAAGGGAGACATCTCTATGTCCAAGGAGACTGTATACAAATCCCTTTCAATTGACTAGTAATTATATAAACCGTGTTTATATAATTTGATATTATAGTTAGGATTAAATCCAGTGATCCTTTTCTTGCGCCTCTTGTGTGGCAGTCCAGAGGAGGCCGGGCGTTACTTGGAGACATACAAGTCCTACGAAAAGAAACCAGCGGACCTCCTCAAGGAGCATGTGGAGAAAGACTACCTGTCCAAGGTATAATAATAATAATAATAATTGATTGAATTCATATAGCGCTTTTCTAGACACTCAAAGACGCATTACAGTGAAGACGGGGGACCTCACTCACCACCACCAGTGTGTAGCACCCACTAGGGGGATGCACTGCAGCCAATCTGTGCCGGAACGCTCACCACACACCAGGGGGTGGAGTTGGAGAGTGACGGAATTAATGAGTCAGCAAATTGTACAGGAGGATGATTAGGGGGCCAGATTGAATGAGCCTGGTTGGGCCGTTTTAGCCAGGACGACTAGACTACTTTCAACAAAGATTGTTTGGAAGGTCCTCTTCAGTAGACCTTCCTGATCTCATGAGATCCCATTCTTTGTCTCCGCTCTCCATCTGTCTGAACTAATCAGGGTGAAATTCATGAAGAAGCACTGAGCGCCAGTCTTTCAACAGCGCCTGAGGAGAGAGCAGAAATCAAAACAGTTTTATCCAAAATGCACTGAACTAAAACAACCTCCCCCTAGTGCTGATTGCACCTTTCACACTTAGGAAAGGCTTTGAAGTGACTGGAGGACACATTGATCTGCAGAGCCGATCAGAATCTGAGGATGGTTTTACGAGGCTCGTACTGCAAGGATAATTTCCCATCATTTCATACTGTAAAATCCTGGACTATTGATTGCTTATTCCGACGCAAAGTATGGGTCCTGCCGTTGTTCCTACCTTTTCTACCATGTCTCTGTAGGTGACTGACTGCCTGACCACGGTGAGGTCTATCAACAAGACGGACTCCATCACTCTACTGTCGGCCTTCTCTGTCAGTATTATTGAACTAGCTGGAACAAGTCATGCTTTGTATCAATGTGGAACTGCTGGTCCTATGTTGTCTTAAACCAATGTTTCTGTCCCCTGCCCAGTCTGTAAAAGGGATCATCAATGCTTCAAAAGAAGACTTGGTGCTCTGTCCAGGACTGGGACCACAGAAAGTGAGTGGAGAAAGTATATAAATGCGTCATTCCCATGAGTCAATATAGGAGCAGGATAGATGTGAGCTCCCTGGATGTTGTGTGTCTGCAGGCAAAGCGTCTCCATGATGTTCTCCACCAGCCGTTCCTGAAGTCCAAGAGGAAGGAGGGCTGAACCCCAGGGCCGTGCCCCATGAAGACGGAGACAACACACCTCACCCAAACACTCACAAACAGGCATCTTAAGGTCCCAATGTAGAAGAGGGAGCCCCTCCCAGTTAGTAGGCAGGAGACTTTCACAATTCAAAACATGAAATGTGTATTGTGTCCATTAACCGGCTGTTCACAAAGAAGGAGGGAGTCAGCGTAGGTCGGTGGGCAGGGAGCGGGAAGCATCGTATGGGGGGGGCACAGTAATGGTCTTTAGATAAAGAGAGAAAGGGATGGGCTGGATGGCCTTTCTCATTTGTAGAATATATCATTGGTGGGGTGTACTATGATTTATAACATTATTGAAATCTAGCGATTTAGGATTGACTACAGATATGTCCACATCATCTCAAGGTAGTTGAAATATTCTGTATTACAACATTAAGGATGGGAATTTGGGAACCAGAACTCTTTTGATGGAGGGTTGGAAGAAGGGTTAGGGTTAGGATATCTGCATCGTTATTGTATGCAATAAAGGTTGTCAACTGTAGTGATAGAAATTGTGTGATTAGAACATATCTTTGCATTCAAAGACAATTTATTGGTCGGTGTTGTTTTGCTGTTACATTATAATGCTTTTTTTTTTTATAAAATACCTGCACCGCTATGAAATTAGCTAATCAAGCAAGCCAATGTCGGCCCCATTTGAATTAATGTTTACATCTGTTCAAATAATTGTAGGATATTAAAGGATAACTGAAGTTAAACTGTTATTTATTACTTCTGCTCAAGGGTTGCTAGTGTGTCGACATTGGGGTTTTAATACGTTTTGAACTTTTCAGCTGAGAGACAAACAGCCTTACAAAATACATCATGTCTTACCCATCCCCCTCATCTTCAAAGCCGCTTATCCGGTCCGGGTCGCGGGGGCAGTAGCTCCAGCAGCGGGTCCCAGACTTCCCTTTCCCCGGCCACATAAACCAGCTCTAATGGGGGAATCCCCGAGGTCTCCTCCCCACTGGTCGTGCCTGGAACACCTCCCTAAGGAGGCACCCAGTGGCCATCCTTACCAGATGAACTATCTCAAATGACTCCTTTCTAAGCAGAGGAGCAGCGGCTCAACTCCAAGTTCCCCCAGAGGGCTGAGCATCTCACCCTATCTCTAATGGAGACGCCAGCCAACCTTCTGAGGAAACCCATTTTGGCCCATATCTTACAGATTCTATTTAATTACACAGTCCTACATGTTGGATCAGCAAACAATCATATAGTATGCAGAAGTGTTAACTCATCACACAAATTGAAGACAGATTTAGGATTAAATTGAAGAGAATAGACTAGTTTCTAACTCCTTTGACGTTCAAGTTTTACGGACATGGATGAAAAAACAAAGGCTTGGAAAGGCAAAGGCCTGCATGTAATTTTTCTTGTATTCATCAAATTTTTATTGCAATCACAGCAATATGTATTGAAAATAAGCGCATGCAACAATTCATTTATGGTACAAAATACCATTTTAAATTAACAAAGATTTTAGGTGTCAGGTTAAAAAGTGCCAGTTAAGTGCTGTTAATGGCATGTCAGTCAATCTATTCATGTACTAAAGTAATGAAATGCAATACATTTGTTTGAAATACTATGTTTCTTAAACACAAATAACAAAACTTGCAGAAGAAAGAAGGTCTTCTATCAGGCATCTACCCCACCATGTAGATGATTCTATCTCCACACACTTGCCTGGAAGACATAAAAAGAAATCTTGGGGACCTTTTTTTACGAGAGTTGTTGACGTTCATATAATGGGTACATCTAAAAATGATCCTTGTTTACCATGAGGACCCAAGACATGACCATGACCTCAGTCTCATGTGGTCGTTTGGAGAAGCCATTAGCTGTACTTCACAAGGTCACGGCTCCATCTTAACCCTGGCCCTGGTTCTGGAGCGAGTAGTGACCTCCGAGGAGAGGGCCCCACTGGGGGAGGGCGGAGGAGGGGGAGGCGGTCGGGACAGTGGGACAAACAAGGGAGCTTTGACCACTTTCTCTTTAACCTCCTCACTCCCACCTTTGACCTTCTTATGCCTCAAGTGTTTATCACAGTGGCTGACAAAGGTATCCATCTTGACAAAGGTTTTGTTACACACCTTGCAGTGGTAGGGTCGCTGGCCCTTTTGAGGCGCACGTACAGCCGTATATAAGAGGAGCGCACAAAGGTGCGACAGCAGACCCCGCAGTTCAGGCCCTCGGGGGGCGGGTCCAGCGGGGTGTGGCGCTGCCGGGCCGTGGGGATGGACCCCGGCGGGGGCGCGGCCGGCTCGGGGGACTCCTGCGCTCTATGGCACAGCAGGTTGGACAGGGAGCGGAAGGCGTCCCCACACCTGTCACACTTGTAAGGGCGTTCCCCCGTGTGCAGGCGAACGTGCGCCATCAGCCCAGCCTTCTGAGAGAAGGCTTTGCTGCAGTAGGAGCATGTGTACGGCTTCTCCCCCGTGTGGAGCCGCTGGTGGGTCTTGAGGTGCGAGGCCCGGCCAAAGCTCTTCCCACACACCGGGCACTTAAAGGGCCGATCCCCGCTGTGGATCATTTTGTGAGCCACCAGGTGGGAGGACTGATGGAAGGACTTGCCGCAGGTCCCGCATTTGAACTTCCTCCCCTTGCTGTGAGAAGCGAGGTGAACAGTCAAGTGTGTCAGGGAAATGAAGGTCTTGTCACAGTCAGGGCAGCTGTGAGGGTCCGGGCGGGGGCGCCTCTGGGGGCGGCGTCCCGGGGGGGACCGGAGACAGGACGGGCATCTGGAGGGGTCGTCGGTTCTGTGCCGTCCTCTCCCGGCTGGAGGGGTGGAGGGGACCAACGGGGTCTGCTCCTTCCGTAGTCTGAATTTACATCCACATTCTGAACAATGTCCAGCGTCTTTGTCGTCGACTTTAACCAGCATCGTGCAATCTGCAACCCTAAGGATGAGGATAGTGGCGGCTTTACTCTATTGACACATCACGTCTCTATCCGCATCACCAAGAAATGAATCGAAACGTCAACCGTGCAGTGAACTCTCCGCATTGTGTCAGAATGTGATATCTGGCGTAAAGCTCCACATCAGCAGGACAAAAAAAAGTACATACAGCATATTACGCATGAATGGTGAGGCTGGAGAACACAATCCACGGTTTATTTCTTAAGCTGACAGGTTAGACGGGAGTAATATGTAGACCGTTGTCAACGCCCCCCACCCCCCCATCCCTATTGACAACAAAATCCAAGAGGAACCCCGAGCATCAGAGATCTGATACCATACACGGGACACAGAAGAACGACCACAGCACCGTCTAGTGAGGTGGAGGAGGAACGACCACAGCACCATCTAGTGGAGGAGGAACGACCACAGCGTCACCTAGTGGAGGAGGAACGACCCCAGCATCCTCTAGTACAGTGGTTCCCAACCTTTTTTGACCAGTGTACCCCTTGAGCTGGTTTCCATGTTAAAAGTACCCCTTCTCTCATGTGGATTATTCGCCTTAATGTGTACTTATATTTACCCCTTTGTCTTTATATCTAATCCAACTGCTCATTTAAATAATACCATATACAATTATTGTGAGTGAAAAAAAAATACATTTTATTCAGTTTAATGAAAAACTTGAGCTTGTCTTTCAAAAGCTTTTAGCTAGCTTCGCTCGCAACCGCAACAAGAACCTTTTTTTTTTTAAAGCGAAAACGTGAACTACAGACGTCTGACACATCTGATGTCGCCACTTTTCATATGATGTGCATTGTAGTGTTACAATCACTGAGGAAAAACTTAATCGCGCATGCGAAAATAGACTTATGGGCTTATTAAAATTCATAATTTTTTTTTGGATGCTGTAGGCTAATTTATAATCTTTCTGAGTACCCCCTGCAATACACTCGCGTACCCCTAGGGGTCCGCGTACCCCCGGTTGGGAATCACTGCTCTAGTAAGGTGGAGGAGGAACGACCACAGCATCCTCTATGACTAGGAGGCCCAGGAGGACTAGGGGTCCTAGGAGGACCAGAGGGACTAGGGGTCCTAGGAGGACCAGGGGGACTAGGAGGACCAGGAGGACTAGGGGTCCTAGGAGGACCAGGGGGACTAGGGGTCCTAGGAGGACCAGGGGGACTAGGAGGACCAGGGGGGACTAAGGGGGACTAGGCAGCATCATCTAGCGAGGTGGAGGAGGAACGACCACAGCCTCATCTAGTGAGGTGGTGAGCGACTCTGCGGTCCTGACATCGGCACGAGCTCCCTCCGATGTCTGGACCACAGAGTTGCGAGTCACAAGCTTCCGTAAAAGATTCAGGACTCACTTTTTCAGAGTTCATCTAGACCAGGGGTCGGCAACCTGCAGAACGGGGGCCTCATGCGGCACCCCCCTTTGGCACAGCCTTTATGGTCCTTTTGCCATAACTCGAAATTAACATTTATGGGATTAATTCTCCTATGATTGTTGTAGGCCAAAGTCAACCATACATCCTTAATTTGTAAAAATATATTGCTTGTATATGGCTTGAAAAATGTTTTTTCAGCATGAGTGGTGCATTGCAAGACTATCCTGGCACCTACTGTCTGACCGGTTAGCTTGCTAAAATCGCCTAGCTATGGATCCAAAGAAGGGAAAACATATATAAGTTGAAAACAACATCATACAGCCCTGATATTCAGAAGCTCTGCAATGAAATTCAGAAACAAAAATCCCATGAAACTCGATGAGAAAGGTACGGGGTGTTTGATTTTCTCATTCATTATAGGAAGTTGTAGGGTTTAATATTGATTTTTGCTCATGCAAGCCGCAAGTGTTGCTGGGAATCAATGCAACAAGACTACTTAGCACTGATCTGGACAGTCATAATTAAATTGTTTGAAATGTTTACCAGTGTTGTTATTTTCTATGATGCAATGATATTCATCTCATTTGCACAAACATGGACTGAAACAAGAGCTAGGCCTGCTCAATTTCAACTTAAAAACCGGATTTCTCCTCCCTCATTTCTTGTTAGATGTACCATCCACTCAAATGCTTGTTTTTTGGCCTATGTTTTATTGTAATTGCATGTATTCATTGCATAAATCCAATTGTATTTATATAGCCAATTACAACAAATATACAGCCCTATACAGCTATCCACACCCCACTTCTAACCAAAAATGGCCCTTTACAAAGAAAAGGTTGCCGACTCCTGACCTAGACTCTGCATAACCAACCACCACCCCCCCCCCCCCCCCCCCCCCAACGGATTGTATTTTGTACGTCCTGGCACTTAATGTACACTAGGAGGACTAGAGGACTAGAGGGACTAGGAGGACTAGAGGGACTAGGAGGACTAGAGGAGTAGAGGGACTAGGAGGACTAGAGGATTAGAGGACTAGAGGGACTAGAGGAGTAGAGGGACTAGGAGGACTAGAGGGACCAGGAGGGCTAGAGGGACTAGGAGGACTAGAGGGACTAGGAGGACTAAAGGGACTAGGAGGACTAGAGGAGTAGAGGGACTAGGAGGACTAGAGGTACTAGGAGGACTAGAGGAGTAGAGGGACTAGGAGGACTAGAGGGACTAGGAGGGCTAGAGGGACTAGGAGGGCTAGAGGGACTGGGAGGACTAGAGGGACTAGGAGGGCTAGAGGGACTAGGAGGGCAGGGGGACCATGGGGACTAGGAGGAGGACTATAGGAGGACTAGGGGGACTAGGAGAAGGACTATAGGATGACTAGGGGGACTAGGAGGACTATGTGGACCAGTAGGAATAGGAAGATATATGTGTCGATATATATATATATATATTTACAAATAACAAAGTATGCCAATTCAAAGAAATCTAACATATAATACGACAATATAAGTGCATATTGGCCTGTATTTAGGACTTACTTACTCACATTAGGAGGAGCATTTAAGTTTCGTTTTTGAGTCGGTTCTGAGTTTCGTTTTATCAGCAAACGGGAAGCGCTCAGCGCTTCCTCTGTATAAAGGGACGGCGGGTCTTATCCTGCAGTTCACTCTGCTGCACTCATCCAACCAGGAATGAGGTAGGCGACACTTATTTAACCAAACTTATCCATTATAATAGTGCCGTTAATATTGTATTATTGTCATGTTCACCTCACTTAGATGATACTTCTTTATTTGATTATTATTAAGCCGGCTTATTTCCGGGACCGATCTCGTCAAAGGATGCCTGCTTCCCAGGCTGGGCGTAGTCCTATAAAATAGCGATTAGAACAGGTTTACTACCTGGACCCTAAAACCATCATAACCATATAGCGTTTATGTGTGAGTGTGCTTGCTTGCGTGCGTGGGCGCGTGTGTTCGCCTGTGCGCGTGCGTGGTTGGGTGCATTGTGTGTGCTTGCCTTTGTATTGAATAATTATTTTGAGTAAAACAGATTTTAATCAGCCATCATTTTAATTCTGATGGCAAAATGAGGAAACAATAAAGCAGATTCGGGCACTGAGCAGTTAATTTGTAGCATTAACCCATGGGGAGTTGGTCACATGACGTGTCGGATTCCGACGCTCCTATTGGCTTGTGTTGGAGTCACCTGTCCATAGATGTTCCCGCCAAGATCGCTAGCAACAAGGCTATCCTATTGGTTGATTTGACCTCATCAACCTAAACACTGGCTATCTCTTTATTCTGTTATTCTGTTACTTTTTACAGGAATCCCGACAGGAACCATGAGTTTTAAGAGGCCCATGGAAACTCGGTAAGTTGGATCTGTTATCTCTCTTTTAAAATATGTACGTGGCCTGAAAACACAATGCATATAGAATACAATTAGGCCTACAATACACATCACGTATTGCTGCGGTGGTGCTTAAGGGGGAGCGATGAAAATGAAGAGTTTTCAGGATATTTATCTGGGCATTAGAAAGTTTGAAAACTAAATGGACAAAATTTTAGTATGAATAGGCTTCAATAATCACACAACTATAATGTGGCAACCCCCTGGGCGTCGGCTGGGATTTCTCAATGAGATGACAGGGTTGCGGTGCAATGATTTATTTTGTCCCACTCAAGAAAAACGGAAAAGGAATATAACTTAGGTTCTTCCACAATGGGGAATAAGGGTGCGGGGCCGACTGGTCAGGTCCTTTCTCGGGGTCGGCAGGGAATCCGCTCCCGACGCCTCCGGCTCACTCCTGTAGGGAAACGTTCATGGTTAGACTCATCACAGCTGGCGAACGTCTTTCTCCGACCCGTTCCCCCGGTGTCCCCAATGCCCGTGATTGCCCGTGTCCGTTTGATGAGCAATCCAGCGCAGCTACGCTGAACGGTAAGTATCTCCCGTGGTCTACCTGCCCGCGGGGAGGGCGCTGTTCAGGGTGCTGGGGCAGCTGGCCCACTCCGTGGGGCTGCCACAGTAAGCTGTTATCATTCAAATCTGATATGATTAGAAGAACATGATTTTCATCCATAGCCTACCAGCGATGAAAACACAATGAATAGGTTGCAACTCATAATACTTTAAATTCATTGATTCTAAACATTATTACCCATGATCGATCAATACACACAACACAACCTACAAACCCATCCTGAGAATTCAGTTTTACGCATCTAGCAGTTATCAAGGTTTGAAGGCTGGTTGATTTGTCATGTCAGATCCGTCACCTCCAGTTATTCAGTGGAGTAGTGCAAGGATAGGTTTCTTATGCCGCGTTTCCACTGCAGGGTGCGGTACGGTTCGGTTCGCCTCAGTCCAGTAGGGGGGAGGGGGCGATATGCGTATTTTGCGATGCGGCGTTGCGATGGTTTCCGGTCTTGTGTGTTCCAACGGTTTATAAGGTAGGCCCATCTAATAAATCTGTCTAATCAATACTTCATTCACTGCCTCTTCCGTGGTCATTACAATATTATGAATAGACTGCATCGGGTCCTCCGATGTCTCTCCCTCTTCCACAAAAGGTAAAGACAAGGCAATGGTGGTTATGTGTTGTTGTGCGACAAATTCGACAAAACTTGCACAGCGACAGATTATGATTTGTGGCGCAACAAAACTTCGGCGACCACGCAAACGGGCGAAAAATGTCACGTTTGATGTGAACGCAGGCTACTGTTTGTTTGTTTTTATCCCCACGTCGCCCGGAAGTGACGATTCTGTCGACCAATCAACGGAGGGGGTGTGTAGCTCGAATTTTCCGGCACCCTTTCAGGCGTCTCAGTCCCCTAACGGAGGAGTACTGAAGACGAGGGCAAAACGAGTATGGCTCAGTCCGGGTCACGCCCACTTTTGGCAGTGGAAACGCAATCCGTACCGCACCTTTGCGAACCGAACCGTACCGCACCCTGCAGTGGAGCGGTATGGTTCGGTTCGCCTCAGTCCGGTAGGGAGGGGGCGGTATAGCCCAGCTCAGTTCCGAGGTCGCGTTTCCACCGCAGACAGTACCCTTTATGGTAGGCCGGATGTCGATCACCGCGGCAGCTACGTAAACATCGTGGCATCATAGCAGCAGAGAGGATAATGCAGAGGAACGTCTCCACCTCCTTGTTCGCCCAAGCAAGCGTTTTACGCAACATGTTCTCAGCGTACAACCGTCAAACTCAGTGCAGTGCAGGTGAACTCAACTGCAGCATGGAGGAGAAAGTGATTGTTGCCGTTTTGACTCCCGGAGCTCTATATATAATAGTATATAATATAATTGTATATATAATATCACGGCCAAAAGCTCTGTGCGCCTCCGGATGGCCGTAGTGTGGGGAGCTCTCATTAGGGATTGGCCTTCTCGGGCTTTGTTTACCGGCGTTGCGATGGTTTCCGGTCTTGTGTGTTCCAACGGTTTATAAGGTAGGCCTATCTAATAAATCTGTCTAATCAATACTTCTTTCACTGCCTCTTCCGTGGTCATTACAATATTATGAATAGACTGCGTCGGGTCCTCCGATGTCTCTCCCTCTTCCACAAAAGGTAAAGACAAGGCAATGGTGGTTATGAGTTGTTGCGCGACAAATTCGACAAAACTTGCACAGCGACAGATTATGATTTGTGGCGCAACAAAACTTCGGCGACAACGCAAACGGGCGAAAAATGTCACGTTTGGTGTGAACGCAGGCTACTGTTTGTTTGTTTTTATCCCCACGTCACCCGGAAGTGACGATTCTGTCGACCAATCAACGGAGGGGGTGTGTAGCTCGAATTTTCCGGCACCCTTTCAGGCGTCTCAGTACCCCAACGGAGGAGTACTGAAGACGAGGGCAAAACGAGTATGGCTCAGTCCGGGTCACGCCCACTTTTGGCAGTGGAAACGCAATCCGTACTGCACCTTTGCGAACCGAACCGTACCGCACCCTGCAGTGGAGCGGCATGGTTCGGTTCGCCTCAGTCCGGTAGGGAGGGGGCGGTATAGCCCAGCTCAGTTCCGAGGTCGCGTTTCCACCTCCAACAGTACGCTTATGGTAGGCCGGATGTCGATTGCCGCGGCAGCTACGTAAACATCGTGACATCATAGCAGCTTAGAGGAGAATGCAGAGGAACGTCTCCACCTCCTTGTTCACCCAAGCAAGAGTTTTACGCGACATGTTCTCAGCGTTCAACCGTCAAACTCCGGGGTGAACTGCAGCATGGAAGAGAAAGTGATTGTTGCCGTTTGCGATTCCCGGAGCTCTATATATAATAGTATATAATTGTATATAATATCACGGCCAAAAGCTCTGTGCGCCTCCGTATGGCCGTAGCTTGGGGAGCTCTCATAGGGATTGGGCTTCTTGGGGTTTGTTTACCGGCGTTGCTATGGTTTCCGGTCTTGTGTGTTCCAACGGTTTATTAGGTTTGTTTGTACCCTTTCAGGTGTCTCAGTACCCCAACGGAGGAGTACTGAAGACGAGGGCAAAACGAGTACGGCTCAGTCCGGGTCACGCCCACTTTTGGTGGTGGAAACGCAATCCTTACTGCACTTTTGCGAACCGAACCGTACCGCACCCTGCAGTGGAAACACGGCATTAGATTACAAGTAGCCTACTATGCCCATCACTTACTCATGTGTGTTTACTTTAGAGTACAGGCTACATTCTGATTCTGCTCTCTGCACCACCTCATACACCACCTCATACACCACCTCATACACCACCTCATACACCACCTCTACATAGCCTCATACACCACCTCGTATACCAACTCATGCATGACCTCTACACCAGCTCGTACACCACCTCTACACAACCTCATACACCACCTCTACACAACCTCATACACCACCTCATACATGACCTCATACACCACCTCATACACCAACTCTACACAACCTCATACACCACCTCATACATGACATACACCACCTCAAAATGCCACCTCATACACCACCTCTACACCAACCAATACATGACCTCACACCACCTCATACATGACCTCATACAAATATTACCTCAAACACAACCTCATACACCACTTCATACTTGACCTAATACACCACCTCATACACTACCTCTACACAACCTCGTAAACCACCTCATACACCACCTAATACACCACCTCAAAAAAACACCTCACACACCACCTTTACACCACCTCATACATGACCTCATACACCACCTAATACACCAACTCAAAAAAACACCTCGTACACCACCTCATGCTCCACCTCATTCACCAACTCAGACACGCGTCATGCAAACGGTATGTTCTGAAATAATATTTTAAGTAAAAAAGTCCCTTGGGTAAAGTGGGGGGAGCGCACACGCTTTAAATAAGTCGCACAAACGCTTTAAGTAAGTCGCACGCACGCTTTACTAAGTCGCCCTCGTGTTTTAAGTTAGTCGCATGCACGTTTTAAGTAGGTTGCACGCTTTACTAAGTCGCACTCGCGTTTTAAGTTAAGTCGCGTGCACACCTTAAGTAGGTCGCACGCGCGCTAAGTCGCACGCACGTGCGCTTTAGTAAGTTGCACGTGCACTTTAGTAAGATGCATGTGCGCTTTAGTAAGTTACACGCACGTTTAAGTAAAACACACACACGCGATAAGTAAGTTGCACGTGCGCTTTAGTAAGTCGCACGCACGATTTTAGCCGTGTTGGGGTAGTTTGTTTTACTAGTTCTGTAAATTCTAATGACATTACTTTACTAGTTACTGCATTTGAAAAGTAACTTCACTACTTATTACTTAAATTTCCAGTTACTTCATTTACTGTAGATACATGGACAAAAATATCCCTGTCTGCACAAAGAAATATGACTCCCTGTAAAATCCACAAACAACAGGGTAAAGGAGTCTATGTTTAGGTCAATCAGTAGCAACACACAAATTTCAAAACACAGGCTTTGGGAAAGATGAGAACTAAAATTAAGTGATCAATGAAAAATATTAAAATAAAGGTCAGTTCATCCCATAAAATTAAAACAGAAATGCACTTAAGCGACAGTGACACATGCTGTTACTTTATGTGATAGTCCAAAGGTCGAATGAACCTGATCTATTTCGCAAGCTATGACATCGTAAGTGTGTCTTACTCTCACCCTCTTGCAGGCAAGAGCAGACTTCTCACGTTTAAAACTAATGCTGTCTATCCAGTGCACCGTCATTCCTATGTAACTTTTGTTGTTCGCGGACCAAATGTCCACGGTGGTGGACACATGATCCAGGGACTCGAAAGTTATTTTGAGCTTCGATTCCATGTCGCAATAACACTCCTGTTGGATGTTTGCTTGTGGGTCACGGTATTTTATCTAGTATTTTTCTAAATCTGGGCGATTCAATGGTCGACATGGCAAGCATGTCTTATACAATGAACCCTGCAACCAGCCTGTTAATGTCTTTCTGTCTTATCTGCTTCTGCGCTCCAACACTTGAACTCTCCTTCACACAAGCAGCTACGTCACTCAAATCTATCGCTATGGCAACGTGCCGAGGCAAGCAGGCGAAGCACACACACAGGCAACACGCATGCACCCACCACCTAAAGTTTAAACCGATCAAAACTTTACACACAGGCAAACATGGCTTGGGTAACGCATGAAAGCGCATCCCTATAATCTAGTAAAGTAGTGTAGTTACCTATATTTTTTGTGTAATGCGTTACTTTACTTCGTTACCCAAAAAAGTAATATTATTACTGTAATCCGTAACTTTGTAACTCGTTACAGCCCAACACTGGATTTTAGTTAATCGCCACACGGGTTACCTGTTGCCTCGATTTTAATATATAATTCCTTTATATAAATTCTTCATCTTAATTATTATTTAAAATCTATTTAGTTTTCATGCCACATGGAGTTTGTGATTTTTGTTGCAGAAATTCCTTTGGGGCAACAGCGCCACCGTTCATTGACTACCTGAAAGATATTCTGAGAAGATATCCAGATGGTGGACAAATTCTAAAGGTAAGTGCGAATTTATTGTATTGTTTCAGTTGTATTTACGGAAGACTGACAACCATCTTTCCAGAAGGGGAGTTTGCTGGTTAGCATTTGTATTTATTAATTACAGGGTAACCTGTCAGTTCTATGATCAGCTGCTTCTGTCTGGTCGCCTACACTGAGGAGGGTAAACTGTCAGTTCTCCCATAAAGACTCATTCACCAAGAAATGCGAATAAAGATTTATTTCAGATGATAACATAAGAGAGAATGTCTTTGCATGATAAGTCTTTGGCGTAAGCCCCGTCACGGATCGAGGACAACGTGTGGACTCGGCATAACCTGCCAGGACTAGCAGGGGCGGAGCCTTCCCCTGGACAGATAGACTGGGACAGACCTGTTGGTGGTGGGGTGGGAGGGGGAGCATCGAACGAAAATGGGCAGCAAAGAAGTTTGTGTTAGACTACTCTTTATAAAGAAGGTGTAGGCAGGTGATTGGCAGAGGGATTAACAACTGAGGAAGTGACAAGCGTGAGTTTGACTCTTCCTGGTAGAACATGCGCTAAAGCTTACATTTCTATGATCAGCTGCTTCTGTCTGGTTGTCTACACTGAGGGTTACCTGTCAGTTCTATGATCAGCTGCTTCTGTCTGGTTATCTACACTGAGGGCAACCTGTCAGTTCTCAGCTGCTTCTGTCTGGTCGTCTACTCTGAGGGAACTAACCATGCAAACTCCCCTTTTCGAAGAGCAATGATGAATATGGATTTAATCGAATAAAACAGGCAAACACTAATTTATTGATATCTCGGTGTATCTCTTTAATTCACCTAATACCCAGAGGTCAGAGAGCTCCTGACAACAGCATGATAACAAATAACTGAATAACCCAAAAACATCTTAATGTGTATTATTCCTGTCCCCAATGTTTACACAGGAGCTGATCCAAAATGCTGATGATGCCGGAGCCACAAGAGTGGTTTTCATCCATGATAAGAGGAATTATGGTCACGAGAGTATTTTGACTGATGAATTTGGAAAATATCAAGGTACGTATTATTTTCATAAAAAATTATTTGGTCAACTATTTATCCATTATACATTCCCAAGAAAATGGTTTAATTAGGGGGCCATGTGTTTTTATTATAATCACACCACTCTTTCTTGTTTGAGCATAACCACTCAGTCGCCTACCACAAGGTAGAGCGCAATGTTTCAATTATTCCTAAAACTTTTTTAATGTATGAGACAAATATGAGAATATGAGAATGAGATGAATCAGAAAAATAAATCATTGAACAGTTATCTGCCAATTGTACTGTTGCCATGTAATCATAATAAAATATGAACGTATAAGATCGGCTTAACAAGGGTTGTAGTAGGACATCTGTTCCCAACAAGTAGTGTGGTCTGAAGCCTAGGCCCTACGCTCACTTTCACTTGCTAAACCGTGCACTGGATACACAGCAACATTACGCACTTCCCTATTCCCCTCTGCATGTATGGCCATTTTGTTCAGGTTTACCTATCTACTTTGTATTTGTTACGTTTTCTTGAGCAATTTGACTTTGGCTTGGAGGAAATCCTGGAGCTTTTATGGTGGGTATATGGCGCATACCTTGTGTCACGTGCACTGGTGCAAAGAAGGTCAGAATGTACACTGATTGACAAAAAGATGGCGCTATAGAGAGCAGTGTGTTTCCAGAATTAAAAATCATTCATTTTCTCCGTAGAGGTTTTGATTAAAAGCCATAAGGTCGTTACCATCCTTAGTGCTTTTAAGTCATTTTGGTAGGTAACTGGAATATGAGACTGAATTCACATATATTAAAAACAAGTAACGTTATCACACCAGGAATGAACAAATGTACCATGCAGATGAAAGCGCTATACAATATTTGAAACATTATACACACACACACACACACACACACACACACACACACACACACACACACACACACACACACACACACACACACACACACACACACACACACACACACACACACACACACACACACACACACACAATATATATATATCCCACAACTTGTATAAACAATATAAAAAGAATATAATAATGACAAGGTTTATAAGATGCAAAAACGGGCTAAACTTTCTGGTTGTAACCATTGTGAAAATGTTCGGAATTGTTAATGAGATTAGTAGTTCCTTCAAACTTTCACAAAAATAATGTGCACAGTCTTGTACCTTTGCCTTTTCTTCCGTTTTTCAAATATTTTTTCCTGAACATAATGTTTTTGGCACGACTACCCAGAGGTGTCAAAAGTACTCACATTCATTACTCAAGTAGAAGTATAGATACTAGTGTTTAAAAATACTTCTGTAGAAGTCGAAGTATCAACTCAAGCTTTTTTTTTTACTTAAGTAAAAGTATAAAAGTACTGGTTTCAAAACTACTTAATGTATTAAAGTAAAAGTAATGCAAGGGGGAAAAAATGCCATTAGGACAAAAGCTTAGGCCGTGCCACAGGGGCCTATTGAATTACCATCAGCTTTTTTGCCAAGTATGCTCACACAAACAAGGAATTTGGTCTCTGCATTTATCCCATCCGTGAATTAGTGATACACACACAGCACACCTCTATAGCACACTGCCCCACTTCCCCCCAAAAAACATTTTTCTAAAGGCCATCTAATGACTAATGTTAATGTTGAAAAAATTGGGATGCACCTGTTTCAGACACATTTATGCCTATTGAAAATGAACGCATATTAGTACAAAATACATTAAAGAACCATATGTATGTGTACTACTGAGCATTAACATGTGTTTCATGGAGCGGAAGATATGATGACTAGTTCCCTGTAAGTATTGGAATGGTGCAAAAAGTCAAACTTCAGAGGCATGTTATCAAAAGCCTTTATTGGGAATGTAAATGTATGTATCCAAGCTTAGCTGCAGGAATTTAAGATGTAACGAGTAAGAACTGAGTTGTTTTTTCATCCAACCATTTCAAAAAATTCTTCCAGGTAAAGCCAGGGATGTAAAAGGGTTGGCTGGTCTTCTTGGCTACCAACCTCCTCACTGGTGCTTGGTTGGGACATTTCGCTCATATACGTCTGCTATTTCGTAGCTGGAATGTGGCGTGATTTATGTCATGTCAGAGAATGTAGACGGGCTCTGGTCATGCGCAGGTGCCATGGATCGCGTATAAACCAATAGGGTGTCAGAATGGAATATGTTTCTATTCTCATCCAACCAATCAAATTCACTCTATCCGATGGTGCGAATTATCTGGATAGGTTTTTTTGCGTTTCTTTGAACGCCGGCAGAATAAAAACAAGCCGAAATTAAGTAGGAGTAACGAGTCCATTTTTAAAAAGTAGGGAGTAGAAAGTACAGATAAGTGCGTGAAAATGTAAGAAGAGGAAGTAAAAAGTAGGCTGAAAAATAATTACTCCAGTAAAGTATACTAGTGGTGGGCATAGATTAATTTTGGAATTAATCTAGATTAAAATGGCAAACGGCAAAAAATCCTTTCGTTTACTTTGACAGCGGTCAATTATACTTGGCAATGGATGAATTATCAAATATAATTCACTGCCAAAAATTGTGAAGTCCCCAGGCAAGTAGCATAATCAAAAATAATTGACAGCTGAACGTTGGGAAGGCCCATGCAAGTGAATGGAGCAGTCTACAGCATTGAAAAGAGCCCTGTAATAATCCATAATAATGTAAGGTTTAGAAGTTAATTCATATTTGAAAGTTGTAGAATAAGTTAATATAATTTATGTTGGAGTTAATTTGCTAGAAATGTATTTACAATGTTTAGTCAGTTAATCATTTACATATTTATGTTACACATATTACTTACATGTTTACATATTTAACACAGTCAGGATATTCTGTTGAATCTGCCTCTGATTCCCTCACGTTTACCGCAGTCTACATTCTAGCTTCTGATTGGTTAGTTCAGTCACGTGATGGGTCCGAACAAGGAAGTGTTGTGGTTGTGAGTTGAAAAGTAAAGTAAAGTACCGCTTGAGAAGTCATCCCACCGTCTCATAAAGAGTGATCCACCGCCACATATCGAACCCTCACGTTACAATAATTCAACTCGAGTTTTTTTTTTTTTTTACAAGTGGTGGGTGCAAAATGATTCTTGATGAAAACTGGTGGCGACGCGTCCAGCGTCAGTGATGCCTATGCCCAGCTCCCAACCCAACTTTGAAAATAGATTAACGGCGATATTTTTTTTATCGCCCGATAAAAGTCTCGCGTTAACGCAGCCGTTAATGCCATTAACGGCCCACCACTAATAGATGCCCAAAAGTTCTACTTAAGTAAGGTAACAAAGTATTTGTACTTCGTTACTTGACACCTCTGCGACTACCTTGATGAGCGATTGGCTTTGTTAAAGGTTTAAAAAACTTTATATAACGATTTTGCAAAGGTCAATTGAGAAAATCATAGGAATTTACTTCTGGAACCAGAGCTGTTCAAAAAAGGGTTGGTCACTGTTGCAATCTATAGCCATTGTCTCAAACTGAATGCATATCTCATGACGTGAAAGTTTAAAGCCATAGGCCTATGTGTCTCCTTGTGATAAACAAATTAAATTTGGTGAAAATCTTCCGTTAGGGATCCTAGGTTTTTATGACGTTTGTACAAAATCCTCTCATCCACACCATCTACAGAATAGACCAATATCTACCATCCCACTATGAGGGAAGTACCAGTCTGTAGGCTACCATTAAAAAAAAGCCACTAGGAGCCAATGAAAAAACAATGGGTGTGGGTTAAAAACAAAGTATATGTACATAAACCCTTATTTCAAAATTCATCCAGATTGGACAACAGGAGGCACTATAGCAGGGGTGCCCAAATTCTTCCTAGTGGTAGTCTAAAATTGAATCTGGGGGGAGGGTCATGGGACAAAATGTTAATTTTGCGGTACTTTAAGTTAAATATGGGTATATATAGCTTGGGCTTCACATTTATGCCAAATATTTATATTGGCATAATAATATTTTAACAACTATCTGGCTTCTTTGAATTATAAAAATAATCAGTTGGAGACATGAAGCCTGTCCTTGGTTTTTTAAATCCTCTCAATATCAGGCTCAAGCTGACTAACGGACATTTTAGAATGTCATTTAAATGAGAGTCAGACAGACCCTTGTCCCAAAATATTTAATAAAAATACCATGGGCCAAATATAATTGGTCGTTGGGCCGCCATGCAATATAGCAATCGACCTGAAATGCACATTTTTAAGAATTATATCTGCTTACCCCTTTGACATACGGTCATGAAACTTTGAACGCATCTCATCAGACCCAAGCTGAGGCTGTCCCTCCGTTATTAACCCATGACAGCCTTGGCCCTTTCGTGAATTCATGCCTGTCTACGCATATCAAACTCGTGCATGTTGGCAGAAAATGTGCAACAGCGCCCCCTGGTGTCACACTTTTCGGTGGGTGGCATCTAGGATCGATTGCTCTTTCTTGGGTCTCCTGATGTTAACCCTGAATTTCATACATTGAATTTTGCAGCTGAATTTGGCATGTTGAATTTGGGGTTGTTGAAAATATTTATGTTAAACTTTATTAATAGAATTTTCCATCTGAATTTAGCAAATTAAATTTTTTAACCTTGAATATTTAGTTAAATTCAGAAGAAAATAATCAGATACGTTATTTCAATGCAGAAATATTCAGTTCTATGAATTCAATGGCTTTAATTCATTGGCGAAAATCCCAGGTACGTTATTTCAATGCAGAAAGATTCTGTGCTTAAAATTCAATGGCTTTTTATTCTCAAAATCAGATGAGACAGATTTACTTCCATACAGAGAGAACTTTAGGGCAGTTTTCTGTAACGGGTTGTCTACATGGAAGCTACTTCCTGCAGTCTCTTCAGTGAAACTACATGAAACTAGAAAATGCATTTCCTGCAGAAAATGCGGTGAGTGCTGTAGTACAAAGTGAGGTTGAAAATATGTTTTAATAAAGCCACATAGATTTAGATATAAAGAAACATTAAATGGCTTAAATCAAGTGAAGGGGTGCACACCATATATATTTTTTTAAAATGTTGGAAACAAATAAAGTGACAGCTGAATGAAAAGCACAAAGCTTGCTAAAAAGAATTTCAGAAGAATCTGAAAGGACGGATGTATTGCCCTGCACTGCTGAAAAATCTAAAAGGTAAAATGCTGAAGTAGAAGTAGTAGTAAGAGTGAGTAATACAGTGGAAGAAGGCAGATAAAACAGCGGGAGAAGAGTGAGAAAGACAGTGGGAGAAGAGTGAGAAAGACAGCGGGAGAAGGGTGAGAAAGACAGCGGGAGAAGAGTCAGTAATACAGTGGGAGAACCATGAGAAAGACAGCGGGAGAAGAGTCAGTAATACAATGGGAGAAGGGTCAGTAATACAGCAGGAGAAGAGTGAGTAATACAGCGGGAGAACAATGAGAAAGACAGCGGGAGAAGAGTCAGTAATACAGCGGGAGAAGAGTGAGCAAGACAGCGGGAGAAGAGTGATTAATACAGCAGGAGAACAGTGAGAAAGACAGCGGGAGAACAGTGAGAAATACAGCGAGGCAGAAAAGAGACAGAGTGAGCCGGAGACAGAAAAATAACTTCACATGGCACTCTCTAGGAGGAGAAAAGTGGACAGCAAAAACAGAGCCTTCACCCCAGAATGGACAAACTCATTCATGTTCATTCTTCCCACTGGAAACACAAAACCAGTCTGTTGCATATGCTCAGAGACAGTGGCACTCATAAAAAGTGCCAACGTGAAACGCAACTATGAGACAAAGCGCAAAGTTTTTCACCAAACCCACTCAAGTCTGAACTGCGGTCACAGAAAACAAGAAGTCTCAGAGCCCAATATGAACAATCCACCCAAATCCAGATCCATTCATTCACTGCCCAACAACGTGCTAATGAATGTTTCCATCATAAGGTACCATGTGTAGGCTTAGCTGTAGATTACTCAACTGATGTTAATTTATGTAAGGTTCTTCAACCAAGAAAATAAAGATAAAGTTCCGTGAAGATGTGTTAGGTGTAACTCCCCTTAAGACCAGTACAAGAGGAGAGGACATCTACCTGGCCATTAAGGAGATGTTAACAAAGCGAGGAATAGAGCCAAAACAAGTGGTTTCAATAACCACAGATGGAGCCCCTGCCATGATAGGGAGAGAGAAAGGAGCTGTGGCAAGAATGAAAGAGGACAATCCTGAGCTCATCTCTTACCACTGGATAATACATCAATCTGTCGTGTACTCCACCCTGTCAGATGAGCATGCTGAAGTGATGAACAAAATTATGAAGATGATCAATTTTCTCAGGGCATCCTCTTCCTATCAGCAACGCTGAAGGGAATTCCTCAGAGAAGTTGATGCAAACGCTGATGATCTGTTGCTGCACAACAACGTGAGATGGCTAAGCAAAGGCAGGGTGTTAGAGTGCTTTTGGCCCATCAGAAGGGAAGTAGCAGCTTTTTTGGAAGAGCTGAGAAGTCAGAAGGGAACAGAGTTTTCTCTCTTTTTAAAAAATGAGAAAAGGATGGATAATGTGGCCTTTTTGGATGATATCACTTCACACCTTAAAGGGGACAGATTATGAGAAGAGCACTTTTCCTGGGATTTCGGGTGTTGGTAGATGGTGCTCCCACAACCATACAAACTTTGATGTAAGTTTGTCTTTATTTGTGGAAGTACCAGAGACGTCTTTATTATTCATAATATCCAAGGCGCACATAGCTTTTGGCCGTGATATTAGATAGATTATATAAATACCCGTATATAATATTATTATTATGTTATATTATATTATATAGATATAGAGCTCCAGGAGTCAGCAAACGGCAACAATCCCTTCTCCTCCATGCTGTGGTTCAGTCTGACAGCTCATTGGTCAATGGGCAGCAGCTCATTTGCATCAATGCTACAGACACCAGAAACAGCGCATTCTGAAGGGACTGAAATAGAGGGGAATAGCGGTAGACAATAGTTTTTTTCCTAAAAGCTATTTCCAGCGAACAGCTTCAAAAATATGTTTTCTGGAACTCAAATACTATGTTTACTTGTTGGGAAAACACCATAATATGTTTCCTTTAATGAACTTAATTTGAAGCTACAGGGCAAGGACAATGCAGCTTGTGAACTGATGACAGCTGTCCGCTCCTTTCAGAGGAAACTTGAGGTGTTCAAGGAAGACCTGCAGGGAGATTGTGCACACTTCCCAGCACTGCAGGAATAGGTTCAGGGACAGAGAGATGTGTCTTCTTTTTGGTGACTTTGTCGATAAGCTGATTCCTAACTTCTCCAAACGTTTTGACAGCTTCCAGTTTGGGCAGCAGCTCACCTTGTTCATTCAGAACCAATTTCTAATCACATATGTCAGTTGGTTCTCAGCACTTCAAATGGGCTAATGCTGGGCCTCTCCAGATGCAACTGATTGATCTCCAAGCAGATGTGGCGCTGAAAGAGCTGTTTGGAATAACTGACCCGCCACTTTCTCCAAATGGTCTCTGAGACAGCTTTCCCAGGTCTGAGGAAAGTAGCCCTGTACACATTGACCATGTTTGGCTCAACATACAGCGGCGAGGCAGCTTTCTCTGCAATGAACATAATTAAAAGTAAATATCGATCCAGGCTCACCAATGAGCACCTGCACTTGTGCATGCGAATGGCCCTGACATTATTCCAGCCTAGATTTAAACTTCTGGCAGGACATGCTAGAGCTCAGTTCTCTCACTGAATAACAGAAAGTGGGGGAGTTGGATAAAAGAGGGAAAGAAAGAGAAGCTAAAACTGTTCAATTGTTAAGATGCATTGAGATATCTCTTTTTGAACATTGGTTGAGACTGTTAAAACATTCACAAAGAAAAATGGGAAACTCAAGCTATACTTTATTTTATTTTTCAAAAATGAAGTATATATTTTATATTTATTTTCAGATTATTATTTAAATGCAGCCCTTCTTTTCCTTGAAGATTGGTTTCAGTTGAGTCAGTTGAACCTCCTTAAATAATACATATCTTCAGTATTATCTGTATAATTGTATAAAACTGATAAATATTGTCGAAATGTTTTTGAATGGTTCTTCCTATATTGATCTGACCATTGGTGATTACATGCAGACGTTGATACAACTTCTAGGCTACTTCAATATATATCACACTGAATCAACTACTAGGCTACTTCAATATTATATCACATTGAATCATAACGCAAGTTAGACATTATGATGTTCCGGACCTTTGCTTGAGGACATTTTCTCTAACTGGACCTATTTGAATTTTAGTTTAATACCCCTGGTTCTAGCTGCACAAACGATATGCCTTATGAAAGGTATGGTATTGATTGCTGTTTGTAGAAAGAATTATAATAATCCCGCCCATTTTTTTTCAGCCGAAATTGTATGTATTTGCCTAATGCTAATTTTTCCAGCCGAACGTTATTAAAAGTAGTCCAATTGAGTGAGAAAAACGGCCCAATATGGCAACATTGCCTGTACGTCCTCGAGCTCTAACCTCAGCGTAAATCAATGAGACCAACTGAAAACAAGCCGACATCAGAATCAGAATCACTTTTATTACATCTTTTTGTACAGTACACAAGAGTAAAATTCTTAGGCTTGGTTCCGCAACATAGGCCTATACATAGCAGCAACAGTACAATATAAAATAAATAAATAAAGATAAGAAACCATATGAAAAGAAACAAAGTAAAAAATATAAAATAAGTATAAAAATATATAAGTAAGTAGCAGCATCCATGATAATAAAAGTAATGAGGTGTAATAAAGTGTGAAGTGTAGGGTGTTCAAGTGTGATAGCAGCCACAGGTAGGGTTATTGTGCAATAGATAAATGCTGTGCAAATACAATAGATGGTGAAATACCAGTCTGTTGTTGTGGTGTGCGTGTGGATGGTTGGGGGTAGTATGTTTCTCCAGGAGTCTGACTGCTTGGGGGAAAAAACTGTTTGTCATCCTCTGGGTTTTGGCCCTTAGGCTTTGGTACCGCCTCCCTGACGGCAGTAGCTCAAACAGTTTCTGGTTGGGGTGGCTGGGGTCCCCAATGATTCGGAGGGCCTTCCTGTCACATCAGGCCTTGTAGGTTTTTCTGGATGGGGGGAAGTTCACATCCGCTGATCCTCTCAGCTGTCCGCACTACCCTTTGCAGCATTTTGCAGCTTTGGGCAGTGCAGTTCCCGTACCAGGCAGTGATGCAGCCAGTCAATATGCTCTCCGTTGTGCCTCTGAAGAAGGCCCCCAGGATCAAGAGGCCAAACTTTTTCAGCCGCCTAAGGTGAAATAGGCGCCGCTGTGCCTTTTTCACCACTTGGTGGGTGTGCTCCTCCCAGGTGAGGTCTCTGGTGATGTGGACCCCCAGGAACTTAATGCTGGCTACCCTCTCCACAGCAGACCCATTGATGGTGATGGGGTGTTGAATCTGTCCCTTCCTTCTGAAGTCCACTACGAGCTCCTTGGTTTTGTCGGTGTTGAGAATGAGGTTTTTGGCTGTACTGAGCTAGACAGTCGACCTCGCTCCTATAGGCCGTCTCATCACCATCAGTGATCAGGCCCATCACTGTTGTGTCATCGGCGAACTTGATCACTGCATTGGAGCTGTGTGTAGCCATGCAGTCGTGGGTTTATAGGGAGTAGAGGAGGGGGCTTAGGACACAGCCCAGGGGGGCTCCTGTGCTGATGGTCAGAGGGGCGGAGATCATAGACCCCATCTTCACCCCCTGTTTTCGATCCGTCCGGAAGTCAAGGATCCAGTTGCATAGGCTGGGATCAATGCCTAGGTCCCTAACCTTCCTGCCAAGTCTGGAGGGGACTATTGTGTTGAATGCCGAATGATAATCCACACACAGCATCCTCACATAGGCGAGGGCTGAGTGGAGTTCTGTGGCAATGACGTCATCTGTCGATCTGTTCTTTTGATTCGCAAATTGGTGGGGATCAGCACCTTGATGAGCTTTTCAAAGCATTTGCTCACTATGGGGGTGAGAGCAACAGTGCACCAATCGTTTGGGCATGTTACCTTGCTCTTCTTTTGTAAAGGAATG
Organism: Melanogrammus aeglefinus; assembly: GCA_900291075.1. Taxonomy (NCBI): domain Eukaryota; kingdom Metazoa; phylum Chordata; class Actinopteri; order Gadiformes; family Gadidae; genus Melanogrammus; species Melanogrammus aeglefinus. The sequence continues at coordinate 44,365 of OLKM01001907.1, forward strand.
ATTACTGATGACATGAAGCAGGCTGGCACTATGCCTGTGGAGAGGGAGAGGTTGAAAATGTTTGTGAATACACCAGCCAGCTGGGCCGCACATACTTTGAACACCCGGCCAGGTAGCCCATCTGACCCGGCTGTTTTTCGGATGTCGATGCGTTTGAACACCACACGTACATCCTCTTCTGTGATGACAAGAGCGCTGGCTGTATCATCTGCATCATCTGCGTCCTCTGAGTAGGTTCTCTCTAGGAGACTGGTGTGGCTCACTTCAAAGTGGGCATAGAAACTGTTCAGCTCGTCAGGTAAAGAGACAGAAGTATCACCTGTGCAGCTAGAGATCTCTTTGAAATCAGTGATTGTGTGTAGTCCCTTCCACATTCTGCGTGCGGGTCATTGCTGCTCAGCTGGGACTCTATTTTCTTGCCATAATCCCTTTTGACTGTTTTGATCACTTTTCTGAGGTTATATACTGTAGTTGTATCCCCGGTTTTGAATGCTGTTTTCCTAGTAGTAAGTGCTGTATTAACATCAAAATGAATCCATGAATCCTGTTTGGATATTCACGAACTGTTGTTGTGGGAACTACTTCTATCATCTTTCCCAGCGCTCCTTCCGGGATCTCGTTGATGTCACCACTGTTCTCCGCAAACTCAGTCATGGAATCAAAGCAGTCCTGGAGGATAGCGTCTGATTCGTCAGACCAGCATCGACTTGTGCGCGCGATTTGTGGAGACGTTTTCAGCCTTTGCTTGTAGGTGGGCACAAGGAGAATGGAAGAATGGTCTGATTTCCCGAACGGGGGGTGGAGGAGGGGTTTGTATGCATTGCGGAATTGAGTGTAGGCGTGATCCAAGCATCTTCCGCCTTTCATGTTTACAGTTATGTGTTAATAGAATTTTGGCAAAACTTTTTTCAGCGACGCTCGGTTAAAGTCTCCAACCACTATTAGAGCGGCCTCTGGGTGTCTGTTTTCTGTTTTGCTGATGGTTCCGTACAGTTCCTTGAGTGCAACATTTGTGTCAGCTTGTGGTGGAATATAAACTGCTATGCATATGACAGCAGTAAAGTCTCTCGGACGCCAGTGTGCGTGGCAGAGCAGGACTAGGTATTCGAGGTCCGGGGAGCAGAATGACTTGAGTGAGTGAACACATACCGGCTTACACCAGGCTTTGTTCACCATGAAGCATACACCTCCGCCTTTACTTTTCCCCGAGAGTTCTCTTGACCTGTCCGCACGATGTACAGGGAAGCCCGTGGGAGAGATTTCGTAGTCCGCGATATGTTCACCCAGCCACGTCTCTGTTAGACAGATGATATGGCAGTCCGTTGTTTCCTGTTGGAAGGTAATCCTTGCTCTCAGCTCGTCCAGTTTGTTGACTATGGATTGCACGTTGGCTAGCAGAATGCTGGGGAGAGGTGTTTTGCCTTCTCGCCGTCTGAGTCTGACAAGCAGGCCAGCCCGTCGCCCAGTGGGGTGTTCCACAAAGCCGGTTTTATCACATAACCGGGTAAGTTAACTCAGGGTTTGCGGTAACCCTAGGTTTTCCGTTCCAAAATGACCACGGTATGTTAGTTACTATAGCAACATATGCTCTGAAGTAAACCTGGTCGGAGCAGGTTTTGCCTGGGTTAAGTTTGAAACATAACCCGGTTTTGGGTATTTAAACCCATTTTCACGGCAGATTCCATGTGTCAAGTGCATCCCCTTTTGATGAGAGAACTTGCTGATATCGGAGGCGCAAAATTATTCGTGCAATCCACCGGGACCGATTAATAAGACCACTGCTCGACATCTTGGCATATCGGATGACTTTTTGCTGGAGAGATATAGATTCTCGCGCAAATCTTTAATATATTTGAATAGCCTTCTCCAGCCTTATAGCCAACACTACCAATCGAGGACCTGGCCTCAGTTCACTCCAGACTATTTGCGTAGCCCTCCGTTTTTTGCAAATGGTATTTTATCTAGTCTATAAAGTTGGAAATGCTGAGCACATCTCAGTCCTTTCAGATGACCCATCCAAGATTTTTATCGGCCTCCTATCATACAAAGAGCAATATTGTCTGAGTACTATGCCGAGAGGCACTTACAACATAGTCCTAACGAACATCACGGAGAATGTTGGATCGTAGCCGGCGGCTTGATTACAAGCACTAATCCATCTTGATCTGTGAAGATGATGAATTGTCACTTTTAGATTTTCTACCCAGTTACCAAAAAAAGAAACATTTGGAAAATATGCGACGTGGCACGCACACGGTTTGCATGTGTTACTTCGAAGGCAAACAAAATCTAAAATACAAGAAAACACAAAAACCTACATTCAACCAGTGGGGTACCCTCACATGGCCCCTGACTCTCTGAGGAGGTACTCGAGGTACCCTCTCCATGCCAGGGCGCCCTGAATTTATGTTTATTAACAGCTCCTCCAGGGTCAAGACAATTTGAGGGCCAGATCCAGTCTGCCGACTGTCGTTTTACGATTGGCTTAAAAAAATGGCTGATTTAAATTTAGACCAATACGATGGTGGGAAAGGCTTACCAGTTTGTATGTTTTTATACTTTATTTTTATTTGATCCGCTGACCGCTTGGGAGCCATTGGAGTACATATTTTTTTTATAAGAAAAGGGTTATGTGGTAGGAACGTTAAGAATGCTTAACTGGAACTGGAATTTATAGATTCATGGCTCAAATATTAAGGATCATGCTTTTGACGTGTAACTAACGCATTTACGCGGTCAGCGATCCGCTGCCAGGCTTTGGTTCTCCGGGTTGCAGAGGCTTTAGCTTTCCCTTTTCTTGTGATAATGTCCTTCTCCTCGCCATAGCTCTCCAGGAGAACCTGGAGTTCCATTTCATTGAAATAAGCGGCCCGTTTCGCCATTTCGATCAGGGTTTCCATGATCCATACATCATGTCTTTTTAGGTTTGGCGTGGACGCGCACAACCCTGGGTTAACCAACTCCGAGTTGATTAAACTGATGCATAACCGCTGCTGTGGAACCGAAAACTCTGGGTTAGTCGGCACAGGGTCAATCAACCTAGAGTTCAGCGTTAACTCAGTGTTTGTTAAACCTCCGTTCGTGGAACACCCCTCTGGTCTCCGACGAGGTAGTAGGGCCGTTGTTAGGTATTTGTTTACGTTTGCCAGCTGGGGTTCCCAGTAGAAAACTCTGGTTGAACGTGAATAATCACTGAATCTCTTATGTTCAACAGTGTCTCCCGGTCATATGTAATATAGCCCACTACTTTACAGGGTAAAATCACGAATAAGAACACTAAAATAAGTAAAATACTGCTATGTTGTTGAGGAGTCCGTTGCTTGCTCGCCTTAACCGGCGCTGCTACCATGACAACCTACTTAACTCTACTTGACTACATGGAACTTAAACTGTGATTTTGAAAAAATCGAAAATCGAAATTCTGTTTTCAGATTATTGAAGATACAAGTGTGTTGTAAATGTAGAATATCTTAAAAGTATTACAATTTTTAAAGGTCCCGTGGTATGAAAATCTCACTTTATGTGGATTTCTAACATTAATATGACTTCCGTGGCTAAAACATGAGTTCGGTGTAAAACGAGCCCTAGGTATCCTGCTCATCTTTGAAAAAATGGAAGCTCAGGCGCGCTGATTTGTAATGTGGCCCCATATGTCGTCATAAGGTCCCAAGTTACCTCCCTTTCTCTGCCTTACCCGCCCAGAGAATTTGGCCCGCCAATGAAACAATGAGCTACGACCGTGCGTGCGCCATATGTGTGTGTGCGTGTGCGTGTGTGATTACACACACTGTACCGCAAGTGTCGTACACTTCTTTGTTATTTGGATAACTGTTCTGCTGTTGGTGCTATGGCGCATAACACGTCGGACTCTCGTCTCTGGTATTTCCACAACGAGACTCGTAGTGGGGGTTATTTCAGCCATGGTTGAGAATTGGGGAAAAGCAACTTTGGCTTTGACTCTCTGAAGTATATGAACCACGACATGGAGGAGAAAGGGATTGTTGCCCGCGATTGTCTCCCACTTGAGCCCCGCTTCCCGCTGCCCGCTGCCGAGGGACCACCGCCTCGGCGCTAGTGATGCCTAAGCGCTGGTGGTGCCTAAGTGCTACCCGCTGCCTAGTGTGCCCAATGCCGACGCGGTGGTCCCTCATCATCGAGGCTCCGGCGGGAGACAATTGCGGGCAACAATCCCTTTGTCCTCCATGTCGTGGCTCAGTCTAATACAGATTGATGTGGACGTGGAAGAACCAGAGACGTCGGAGAATGACGCAGTCATTTGAGATTCATAATATCGTCTGGAGGCGCACACAGCTTTTGGCCATGATAATATATATTATATGATATAGATATCAATGTATTTAGATATAGAGCTGGAATTGGAATGGAGTCTTTAGGTGAAATTTGAGGAAAGAGATAGGTCCCAAAGTTTGTAGAGCATAATAAAGAAGAAAGAAAGAATAAAACTTAAGAAGAATAATAGTTAAGCGCTGCATGCAGCACTCACCTTATAACATCATACCCACTAGGTATCTTATACTGTCTGAAGAAAGCTTGTGTATGGTCTACAACTTCTGGCAGTGTAAGCACGATCCTTGAGAAATACTACTTCTAACTGTTCTGAAACAAACATGGTATAGATCATGCTGAGCTAAATTGAGTCTGCCTTGAGAAACTTAATAAAACAAAATCACCCTCAAGGGCCCCATCCAGCACTTTGGGTTATAGGGGACATATTATACCACCAGGTGTGAGTGTGATTAGCAGTTATAAGCCGTTTGAAAATCTGTGTCTTCTGACATCACTAGTGGGCATGTCCACCTAGATGTGTGCTTGATAGATGAGCAACGTTTGCTTCAGTCCACTTGGTAGTCTGGTAGACTGATCTATCCAGCACAAATCTAGGTGGACATGCCCACTAGTGATGTCAGAAGACGCAGATTTTCAAAGCGGCTTAGTAAGCTGGCAGAAGGTTGAATTTCAACAGTGGCTCTAATACTTGAAGTGACCTCTAGCAGTTGTATTGCTGAATTCACCAAATGAGGGCTGCATGCCTGACACCATTTAATGCTGTTCGCAGCTGTATTTATTATTATTATTATTATTATTATTAGGCTGCAATGCACTAAGTGTAAGGCACCCCCTTTTTTAATTGTTCATGTTTTTAATGTATTATTCTTCAGCGTTTTTCTATTCAGCCATAACTGTCCGATAGCATTTTATGAAACCGGACCACAATGGTAGAGGGTGATTAATGATGCTCCCTCTGTTTTGCTAAATGGTTGCACCAATAGACTGAAACTGAAAACTTTAAACAAGCAACTCTCCCTTTCCCCTAGAGCCATGAACTTTGCAAACATGTGTGTGTATCTTTATTGTTATTATGATGAGAGCTATATAATGGATCATTGCTTTACTCATTTAATTATTTTGTCGTTTAGGTCCTGCTCTCTTTGCCTTCAACGATGCAAGGTTCACTTCAGAGGACTGGCAAGGTATTCAAGCTACAGGAAGAAGCGTCAAGCGAAAGGACCCAAACAAAGTTGGGCGCTTTGGGATCGGCTTCAACTCTGTGTACCACATCACAGGTACAACGAATCAAATGTGCTAAATTTGCCCCACAACTTCTGCAGGGTCAGCAGTGTTTTCTATGCATTTTATAGTATATTCTATTTCTATATAAACTATTTCATTTCCTTTCATTCTCAGATGTGCCATGGATCTTAAGCTCAGACCATCTAGCCGTGCTAGATCCCCATGAAAAACTTTTTGGACAAGGACATGGGGGCTACCAGTGGTCTTTAGCCGATAATAAAGACCAGGAAACTTTGAAGACTATCGAGGATCAATTCAGGCCATTTCAAAACATTGTCGAGCATCTATTACAAAAGAAGTGGACGGAGGTCCTCGAAGACCAGCATTTTAATGGGACACTTTTCAGATTCCCTTTGCGCAACGAGATATCTAAAATCTCAGATAATTTGTATAATTCTGACAAAGTTGCTCAGCTTTTTGACAGCTTCATTGCAGATGCAGAGTTATGTCTTTTGTTTTTAAAAAGTGTGCAATCCGTGTCTTTAATTCACATCACAGAAGACAGCTGTGTCAATGTCATGCTTGAGGTGACTAGCTCATGTTCTGAAGGAGCAGTTTTGGAGTCAAGTGACGGATCAATTATCAAGAGCTCAACACACTTTAAAGACATAACTGTCACATCAGAAGACCGTGAAGAAACCAAAAATTGGCTCTTGACTACTTGTTGTCTGAAAGAGGGCAATGTGCAGAAATTGGATTCACTGGCAGAGAAGCTGAGTTATCTACCACAAGTTGACTTGGCATTTCCATGTGGTCAGAATAAAGACAGTGGTGACAGTAGATTGAGTTGCTTTCTCCCACTTCCTAACAATGAATCCAACAAGACTGGACTTCCACTTTATGTAAACGCATGCTTCGGCCTCACAGACAACCGAAGACATATCAAGTGGCAAGAAGAAGATCAGAAACACGACGAGGGTGCCATGTGGAATGAATTGCTGGTCAAAGAGGTGCTTCCACAAGCATATCTCATGATCCTTAAAGATGCCATTGAATTATCCAAAAACTCTGAGCTCCCTCTCTCCTCTGTGTATGGTCTTTGGCCAGACTTAACACACCTTGAGCATAAAGAAAAATGGCATTCAGTTGCCCAGAATGTTTTACAATGCTTATTTAGGGAGAATATTGCTGTGCTCTCTCTTGCTGCAGATGAAAAAAGATTTATCTGTCCTTCAGAAGCTGTGCTGCCCTGTGATTCTTCAACAAGCCCTAAAGTATCAGCTGCCATTCAGAACGTTTTGATTTCCTGTGGAGTTAACCTTGTGAAAATCCCAGAATGGGTGGATAGAGCGATTGAGAGGGCATACCCACATCCTGAATCCCTGAAACGAGTCACTCCAACTTTTCTCCGGACCATTGTCCACAAAGCAGATTTGCAGAATGTAACAAAAGAGGACAAGATATCTCTTTTAGAATATGTTTTAAGCGATGGAACATACGAAGAACTCCAGGGCCTTCCACTGCTTCCTCTCAGTGATGGTACTTTCAGAGCCTTTACGAACAAAGAGGAAGATGTCGCTTTCATCGATAGCCAAGACTTTCCAAGGTAAAATATCCATTTTGCTTGATAAGCCATCTATAACCTTCCCCTGTGTCTGTAATGAGTATGGTTTGATTATTTACAGCATATTAATAACTTAATTAAATCATTAACCCCTTTCACACTTGCAGCCACATGCCGGTAATTAACGGCAGCCGAGCATTACATTGGACATTTATTCTTTTCAAATTGCAGTGATTCCGAGGCAATGGTAGCAAGTAATTTTCGGGAAATTTCAAAAGAGGTTTATAACTGCATTCCCAATGCTGTTTGAATGATAGCATTCCGCTGAAAAGAGAGGTGTGTCTTATGCGAACGCAGACACTGCTATCTTTTACCATTAATCCTTATCCGTTAATGTAACATATCTATGTGTGAAAAGGGCTAGTGTGCGGTTGGTAGCTGTCATCTATACTCTTAGATAGTTAACATGAAAGCCAACTCATTCCTCGACAGGTCCTTGCTGCCTGGTTGCAAACACTTGTTCATCCCACAGGACCTGAGCACCACCTGCCAATCACACCTGAAAATGCTGGCCACAAGAGGTAGGCATGTTGTTTTGTGTATCATGTATTTACATTAACACCCAATTTGCATGCATTTAATGCTGTTTTCCAATGGTCTATTTTCCAGATATATTCAACATCATCAACATTGATGCAGACAAGGTCACTGACCTGGCAAAGAGGTATTTGCCTACGGATTGGAAACAGGGAATGGAGCATGTCACCTGGGAAATGGCAAACTGCCGGCATCCGCCAGCCGGATGGCTTCAAGAGTTCTGGAAATTCCTTAACACTCATTTCAGAGAGTTAAGTGGTTTCACTGGCATGCCTTTAATATCAATTGAGTCCCAAGTGGACCCCACGCAGCCCATGTTACTCGCAAGAATACATCAGAACACAACCCTAATTTTTCAGAGAAGCAAACAGAATAGCTTGCCACAGCAGATTGCTGAATGGGTGAGAAAGGTTGGCGGCACTGTTGTGAGAGGAGAGTGGCTTAAACATGAAGACATAGACTCTTATGTGCTGCCCCCTTCTCCACGGAGTGTCCTTCAGGTCTTCGTGAACACAGATTCTGATCATCTCATCAAAGTGATTCAGTCAGTTTCTCATGATGACAGAGAGGAACTTAAGAACTATCTCTGTCGCCTGGATTCTCTCTCAGCCAGAGAGCAAGATGTTCTCTCAAAGTTACCTTTGTTCCAGACCATGAAGGGATCATGTGTTGATTCTCAATCAAAGCAGGCTGTGAATTTGGGTTCCCAGTTAACGATTCCAACCAAACTCCCTATGCCTGACCACGTGATACAGTGTGTCACTGAGGCCGACCGCAGACTCCTACAACTACTCAACATTGATATCCTTGATACACCTCAAGCAGCTAGTCTACTGATTAATTGTGTTCAGTGTGATGCTTTCGGAAAGGATGCAACAGAGAAAACAATGACATGGATTTTAGAGCATGGTGGTAACCTGTTCTCTCAAAATAAAGCCTTAAAAGCCAAATGTAAGGAGCTGAACTTCATACAACTCAATGGAGGCTTGAAAAAGGCATCACAATTATTTGATCCTAGAATTGAAACCTTCAAGGATCTTTTTCCTTTGGACTTTTTCCCACCAGCCGTGTACACACAAACAGCACAAATGCTTCAGAGTTTAACAGAACTTGGATTGCTAAACAAGGAAGCAGATATCACTACTTTGCATTTGTTGGATGCTGTCAAACAGATTGAGAATTTGCAACTCAACTCTTACAAGAAGGCTGTCAAAAGGGCTGAGGTCATTCTTTGCCTGCTGAATAACAATGATGTGCTGTCCAAATTCTCTAAACCACAGCTCAAAAGCCTGTTGATGATGAAATGGGTGCCATGTGTTGAACCAGGACAACAAAACAAGGAGAGATTTGGTTTCTTCTGTCCGCATGAAATAGGACATACAAAGTATGAGGACATTATTGGGCATGTAATGCCCCTGAAAAAAGAGTTTAGTGAGAAGGTACGCAATAATCTTGGCATCACACACTTGCCCCCACCTCTTAAAGTGTTGGAAAACATGTCAGTGATGTCATCAATTGCACATACACTAATCAATCCAGATACAGATGTGGATTTCAACCGGAAGCTCCATAGTACTTACAAGTACATGCAAGGTCACATTCGTGAGTTTGCAGAAATTGTGACCAAGGACACAAAGTGGTTATGGGCACACAACAAGTTTGTTTCTCCTGCGGACCTAGTTCTTGACTACCCTCCAAATCTAGATCTAAGTTCTTACATTGGGAAAATTCCAAAAGAATTTCTTCCTTACCAGAAGTTGTACATTCATTTTGGATTAAGACAGTGCCTTTCAAGAGAAGAAATAGTTGGCATTCTTAATCAGATCAAAGACTCCATTGAAGAAAGGCACATACCAGTTGGGAGTCCTGGTGAGCTAAAAATGGCGATTGATATACTCAACTGGATGGGGAGAGAGAAGAGAGTTGTTGAAGAAGACATCCCTGTTCCAGTCATTACCGATGATGAACATTTTACCTTAAAGCCACTGTCAACAACGGTCTTCTGTGACATCAGCAGAGATGGTTTGGAGGCACTCAATAATCATCAGGAAGAATTCTATGTCATTCATGCAGAGATTCCAAGAGCCACTGCTGAGTGGCTGAAGATCCCACTGCTCAGTACACGGATACTTAGCCCTGAGATGTTAGGAATACAACAGTGTGGACAGTCGGAACCGATAACAATGCGGATTAAAAACATTCTGAATGAATATGATGAGGAACATGACATCTTTAAAGAGCTGATTCAAAATGCTGAGGATGCTAGAGCAAAGGCATGTAGGTTCATGGTCGATTTCAGGGTGCACAAAGAACGACCAGAAAGTCTTATTGACCCTGGAATGACTCCTTGTCAGGGGCCCTGTCTTTGGTCATATAATGATGAGCAATTCACAGAGGATGATTGGACCAATATTGTCAGAGTAGGATCTGCCTCAAAAGAAAACATGGTTGATAAAATTGGAAAGTTTGGCCTCGGGTTCAATACAGTGTATCATGTGACGGACTGTCCCTCCATCCTTAGTGGCAGTCATCTCCTCATGCTGGATCCAAATGTTACACACCTGAAGAAGCACATAAAGGAAAAAACAAATCCTGGAATTAAGCTGGACCTAACCCACTGTGATCTCTTCAAGTGGTTTCCTGGGCAGTTCAAATCGTATGAAAACATCTTTGATTGCCATTTTAGCAGGCTGAGCACTGTTAAACCCTACCAAGGTACTCTCATCAAACTACCCTTCCGAACACAAGAAGAGGCTTCGAAGTCAGAAATAAGCACTAAAGTGTACAACAAGGTCAATATTATTGGTTTCCAAAATAATTTCATGAGCAATTCACAAATGTACCTGCTCTTTCTAAAAAACATAAATACAGTTTCTCTACAAAATATCGCAAACAACGCCTCAACTCCTCCACAAGATGATCAAATACAGACTAAATTTAATGTTTCAAAGACCATTGTGAGAAACATGAAGATACCAGACCAAACGTTAAAAGATCAAATTGAAGGAGTTGAAAGCCTGGTCAGTGAAAATAAAAAATGCTACGAATTAACTGACTGTCACACAGCCCAAATTGTCCAAATTGAACAACAAGAAAGTGGATCAGTAAAGTTCTGGCTCCTATACAATTGCTTTGGAACACAACAGTGCCTCAAAATGATTTATGACAAAAACAAGGAAGCCAAGTTCACTCTGCCTGTTGGTGGAATTGCTGTGGCTCTTGACAAGAATCCCAATTCAGAGAAATGGATGCCATCAAAAAAAGAACTAATTGGTCAAGCCTTTTGCTTCCTCCCCCTCTCCATTCAAACGGGTCTTCCAGTGAATCTGAATGGGTCATTTGCAGTGACTTCGAATCGGAAGGCTCTATGGGCAAGGGGAGTGAAAAATGAGTGGAACAAGGCTCTCCTTCAGGACCCTGCAAAATCAGCATATATCACTGTGCTCTCCGTATTGAAGAACATGTCTCAAGACAAAGACTTGGAAGGCTACTGTTACTTCATCTATTGGCCTGATTGGGAAAAAGTGACAAAACCATTTCAACCGTTGGTGAATGCTTTTTACTCTGCTGTCGTCCATCAAAATGCACCAGAGATCTTCAGTGATGGCGAGCACTGGTGTTGCTTCAACAAGGCCATCTTTTTACATGAAAGCATTGAAGAGAACAAGGACATTGGTGGACTTGCAATGAGAGTAGCGCAAAGCCATGTGAAAGTGCCGAACCATGTGGTTCCTCTTCCAATTTGGCTGAGAAACAGCTTCAAACAGGCTGGCTTCAAAAAAGATATAGAGAGCAGAACATGGAACTGGGAGACATTTTATGAAGAAGCTGTGTTTGGGAATCTAGCTACCATGAATGCTGAAAATAGGAATGCTCTTGTGCTGCATGCCATTGACCTCAACTTGACTGAAATTGATGACCTACTGATGCACCATCCATGCATTCCTACAAAGGGTGGACAACTTCAATGCACCAAGAAAGTTGTTAATCCTACTGGAAAAGTCGCCTGTCTTTTTCGACAGACAGAAGGACGCTTGCTTGACGGAACCAAAATTGACTTTAGTGCCCCTAGAAGAGTGCAACGCTTGTTGGAACTTGGAATGTTGAGTGACTATATCCCATTGGAAGAGATTGCACACAAAGTTGGTAGCATCAATTATTTGTGGAAAAAAGACAAAAACCAAGCATGTGTGCAATTGAAATGTATTATGGATCAGTTGAGGGGCCATCTGCCTGACAAGGACTCGCTCTACTGGGAATCAATCAGGAACACTGCATTTCTTCCAGCCTTTTCTCCAGAGTCGGGAAGGGTCACACTTCAGAAGCCCATTGATGTTTTTCATGAAAAATACCACCACCTTGTGAACATGACAGAGCATGTGCTTGATCACACCAACTTGGAAACATACAAAGTTGATCCAGTCTTAAACATTTTGAGAGTTCGTCAGAGTCCACCACTTGAGACAGTGCTACAACAGCTGGAAAGCACTAGTTTAAAAAAACAGAGCTCCAACGAAACAAGGCTTCACGAGATAGCCAGTAAATGCTATACATTTCTTGATCAGTGGCTCAAGCAGTATGGAGATACCCCACTAATTTCAGAAAGGGCACATACATTTCCGTTCATTCTTGTTGGCTGCAAGTTTGTACATGCAAAATGTGTGGCAAAAAATGAGGACTTTGAGGCAAAGCCATACCTTCATGTACTTCCATCGGTCTTTGCTAGTTTCAAGAGCCTCTGGGAGAGTGTTGGCGTTCAAAAGAAATTCACAAGAAGTCAGTATCTCACCGTTATCGAGGGATTACATGCCTCACATGGACCGAAGCCCCTTTCCAAGCCCGATCTCAATATCTGCCTCACAGTATTGAGGGGTTTGTATGAGAAGAAAGAAAAAATAAAAGCCTGTCTCATCCCCAATGAGCAAGGGGTTCTGCAACCTGCAACCGAGTTATCCTTCAATGACAGTCCCTGGATGCCTCTTAATTTAGGAGTGACACTGTGCCATGAGGACTTTACTCGAGTGATGGCACGCCATTTTGGAATCAAGACAACCAAACATCAAACTCTGGAAAATTCCTTAGTTGCAAACATGTCACCATTTGACTTTGAGTTTGAGCAGCGAGAGGAACTGACAGTGAGAATAAAAAACATTATTGAGGCCTATCCATCCAAGAAAGATATCCTGAAAGAGCTAATTCAAAATGCTGATGATGCAGAAGCCACAGAAATCCACCTGGTCTGGGACAAAAGACAGCACGGAACAAAAAAAACCTTTGGAACGAAGTGGAACTATCTGCAGGGCCCTGCATTGTGTGTCTACAACAACAAGGTGTTCTCTGATGCAGATCTGAAAGGCATCCAGCAGCTGGGAGAAGGTGGCAAACACAACACTCCAGGCAAAACAGGAAAATATGGAATTGGATTCAACTCTGTGTATAACATAACGGATTGCCCTTCTATCTTAACTGGAGATAAAATACTCTGCATTTCTGATCCAAATAAAACATTCATTGAACATACATCAGGGAAAACTGCTGGCTGTGGGTACAAGCTTGATTCAGTTTTTAAGGAGACATACCTTGATGTCTACAAGTCATTTCTGCCCAAGGAATTTACTCTTGAAGAAGGAACGATGTTCAGATTACCGCTGCGAATTGGTAAAATGGCAAACAACTCTAAAATCTCAGCCCAGGGTATCACTGCCCAAGACATTGAAGAATTGTTCTCGGCCCTTCTTGATGACCCAGAGGGTTTGATTCTCTTCTCAAAAAATATTCAGAAAATACAACTCCATAAAATTGAAGACTCTGGAAAACTAGAAAATGTCTTCAAGGTTGAAAAAAGCATACAAGACAAAAGCTGCAAGGAAAAAACTCATTTTCAAATGAAATTACAAAATGCCTTGAAATCTGAAGGTTCAGTTACACCATACCAGGCAATTTACAGAATACAAATTTCAACGTCCTCCAACAGCAAAAGTGAATGGGTAATTGCAGATCAGTTTGGATCACTTAGAGCTGACACTGGTAGACGGTTAGACAAGCTGCCTCAAGCATCAGTTGCTGCATGTGTGGACTGCAAGCCTTTCAAAGAGGTGAATTTCAAAGGTGGAACCTTTTGTACCCTTCCTCTACCTGTTCAAACTGGCCTTCCAGTCCATGTGAATGGGAACTTTGAGGTAGACTCATCCAGGAGAGACCTATGGAAAGAGGATGGCAAAAGTTTGAAAGTAGATTGGAATGAAGTATTGAAAATCGATTTCATAGCTCCCCTGTATGCAGACCTGCTTCATAACCTCTGCCAAACTCTTCCAGAGAGGAACCTGTGTTCCAAAAGTAGAGACAGTCATTGTCTCCACAATTATCTTCGTTTTTTCCCACTTGTTTCACAAGGTATTGCTCCGGACTGGCAAGAAATGATACATGAAGTTTACAGAACAATTTGCAACAAGGCTCTTGATGTCATTCCAGTGTTGAAGAGCACAGTACGAATCATCACATATGTGACATTGAGGGAGTACTCTTTTGAGTGGTGTAATGTCAAAGAGGCAGAACAAACTGATGCACCTCATTTGTCCCTAGAGGAAGACAAACAATCCATCAACCCCATGTTAGAGAGGCTTGGAATGAAATTGGTTCCTTTTTCTAGCGATATGGCAAACATTTGGGAAAGTTTAAAAGCTGCTGGGGTGAAAGTTAGGTCTGTAAGCCCTTCAACTGTGAACGATTTTCTTCGAGAAAAGCCACTCAATGATCCTACCAAAACCATGAAGGGTTTACCATTGCCAATCAAACAAACACTAATTGAAGATGGAAAAACATGCGCCAAACTGTTGAGTTTCTGCTTGAAAGACATGGGCTTGAATGTTAAGAACAAACATTGTTTAATTAGTGGACTCCCACTTCTTCTAACAAATGACCAAGTTTTGAGGGTGTTTGATTCCAGTAATCCTAAACTAATCACCAGACATCATTCTTTGTTTTGCGGATATGAGGAGGATTTTGTTGATTGGACCCTTGAAACGCACATTGGAGTTCTACAACCCAAATATGTTAAAAAGTTAACAATTCCTCATGCAGAGAAGTATCTGAAAGCTATACTTCCCCGTCTTCTCAAAGACTGTGAGGTTGATCCACTTTTTGGTCTCCATGTACCAAACGCAGCAATACAGAAGTGGTTGATTAGTGCTTGGCAGTTTTTCACAAGTGAAATATCCGAAGGTATGACATTTAGTACAGTTCGGGAGCTTTTTGATGGCTGTGAAATGGTGCCAGTTGTGTGCCCAAGGTCAAATAACAAACCCTTCTTGCAAACAATGATGAGCATGCCAAGTGTGATTCAATTTAGCTCGAATGAGGGCATACCAAGCATCCTGTTTAAACTCGGATGCATGAAGCTTGACACTTCACTCTTCTTAAGGCATGGATCAAAAATATCAACACTGCTACACACTGAATTTTTGAATACAAGTGATCCAAGTGCTGTGTTGGACTTGGTTTTCAAACTAAATCCTTCCGAGTTTTGCAACCTTTCTAATCACGAGCTAAATGAGCTACAGCAGTTTCTACAGTCTGGACTATTGAAATCAAAGGACAAGAGTCAGCATCAGAGAAAAGTCAAATCTTTGCCAATATTTGAAACACCGGATGGAAAGCGAGTCAGGATTGATGGACCTGGAAAGGTATTCATTGTCAACAGCATGCCAAGCTTTCCAGACTTGTTCAATCTGAAACAGAGCAGCAGCACTTTTCTCAAACGAAGTTTAGTAAATGAGGAACTTTCTGAAAAATTCCAGATCCCAAACCTTTCTGATCTTCAGTATTTTGTTATGTTCATCCTGCCTGTCATGCATGCACTCACAGAGGAACAGATTCTTCACTCCATCAAAATGTTGTTGTTACTGCAAAACGATTCGGAGTATCCTAAACATGAAGCAAAGATCATCTCCTCAATGAAGGAAGTGAAGCTGATCCGCAGTATCCAAGGAAATTCAGAGATGGCATCATTCTACTTTGATGACCATGTGAGTTTGTACACCCTAATGTTGCCTGAAGGGAAATTTGTGCCTCAGAGATTTTGGACGGCAATTTGTGACACACCATCCATGAAAATACAAGCAAGAGAATTGGTTAAGAAACTAGGAATGAAGCATTTTGTATCAAACAATGAAATCATTGCCTTTGCATACCAAATCGAATCTGAGTCTAAAGGGAACTGTGAACTGGCAGACTTAAAACTAAAATCGTCAGAACTTCTCAGTACTGCAATGATAAAGGCAGTAAATGGCAAGGCACAAGAAATTGACAAAGAACTTATCAAGTCCTTGGCTGACATCAAATTCCTTTTACCAGTGCAAATAAGAGAAAATCTATGCACCTTTCAACGTCCAGCTGCAGTTGAGAGAACTGTAGCTCTCAGGGGGTCATTGATTGGAAATAATCATCAGCATTTGATTTGGACTTCCATGCCAATCATAGATATGCCACTTTGCAACCCAATTGACAAAGAAATTATAGAAATGGCTGGAGCCTTTGAAGAACCACCCATGCTGTCTGTCACTACAAACATGGCAAACGTCTGCCAGGTACCTTGTCAGTCTGATGATCTCAAGAAAATCAGGGCTGTTGTTTTCAGGCATTCATATGCCTACTTACAAAACACCACATTTCCAGTTAATAGATTTACTGGCCTGCCTGTTGTATTAGTTGAAAATGACACACAACTTGTAAAAGTTGAAGAGACTTCTCTTGGACTGCCCCACGACTTGGACTTCAGGCCCTACTTGTACAAAATCCAGCCAAAGGATGCAATGTATGCAGAGTTCTTTAAGAGAATTGGTGTGACTGAGGTACCAACAGTAGAGCAGTATTGTCAAACTCTCACAGCGGTTTTCCACGATTCCTGTGAAAAACAAACACCAAACTCAAATCAAAAGGACACCATCAGGCGAGCTGTTGAGCAGATATTCCTCCTACTTAAGAGACAGAAAAAAAGATCCCCCCTTACATTTTCGGAGATGTTGTACCTCCCGTCAAAAGAAGGCAAACTATACCCCTCAAATAAACTCTACTTTAATGACACAGTATTTCAGGCAAGCAGGTTGGAGAAAGCATTGGAAAATAAGTTGCCGCTACTTGCGAGCCTTAGGATATGCCATTTGGGGGACGATATGTATGAGCATCATCAACTGGTACAAATGTTGCCAGAAAATCTTCAGCCCAAAATGCTCTCTCAGTGTACCGAGGAGCGTTTGGGAAAATCAAACATGCACATTTGTCAGTACGGAAAAAGCTGTGAATTCAGTGGATGGTTTGAGAAACATTTGTCATCTATAGCCTTCCGACATGGACTTGTCTGTCTCCTGAGAGAACAGTCAAAAGGCAAAATCACACAAGAAGATGCTGGCGACATGTGTGAGCAGACGTTCGGCTGTATTCAAATCATCTGCTGCAGGAGCCTTGAAACAGAGCTGTGTTTGGATCAAAAGCCACTGAACGATACAGTGGCGGAGGCTGAAGTCTATGTCAAAAAAGGACAACAAGGATGCACCTTTTATTTGAAACACAACGATGTCATGGCTCCAAAAGTGATGAATGAAATAAACTTGACAATGACAAAAGAGATAAACGCTCTATTAGGGAACAAACTTGCCTCCAATCATCTACCTGTCCTTGGGCTTCTTTTGATGTGTGACAGCCTGCAGGAGGTCCAGAAAACTCTGGCAAAGCACGAAATTCATGACAGCGCAGAAGCGGACAACTCGGCTCTCTACCCAGCAGAACCTGGGAGTGTTATCCCAGATGAATGGCTCGACTGCCTTGATATGAACATGCTCAATAACTTTGAAGAAGGCGAACACGTTGGCTATTTGAGCAATGGCATCTACATTTATTCAGTTATTGTCAAGCAAATACCTGGAGCCACTGGCGCACAACTGTCACGCAGGTATGAAATCCAAACCAACAACAAAGAGTCCATCGAAGTGAGTTCGCTTGAGCTCTATCAGTTCATACGAGAAAAGAAGCCAAAATTGAAAAAGATGAGCATTAAATCAGGAGCATCCTGCATGGTACTGGAGCTACATGAAGGATCAGAGTGGAATGGAAAAGAGGAATTCTCTGAAGAAACATCCTCATCTGGCAGGACGTTGCCAGCATCTATTGAAGAAGCCAAAAGGGAACTTGACAAATGTTTGGAAGAAATCTGGACCCTTTCCAAGGAGGAGAAACATGCAGCCATAAGAAGACTGTACCTCAGATGGCACCCCGACAAAAACCCAGAGTGCATTGAGATTTCCACTGAGGCATTTAAATACCTGATCAACAGAATTGATGAACTGACAAATGGTAAAACTGCAGATTCCTCAAAGCCTAAATGGAACGGAAACTTCAGGGATTTCTATGGAAATTGGAATCAGGAGGCCAGGCAGCACAGGAATGGCCGGGAGCGATTTTATAGACATTATCGCTCTTATAGTTACAACTTCTGGACACATCAAGAAAACGTCCCAAGGCCAAACCAAGCAGAGGCCCAGCGTTGGCTGCAGCAGGCACGCTGTGATTTGGCGGCAGCTGAGAATGACATTGGCAGTGGGAGCACAGAATGGTGTTTGTTCAAGGTTCACCAAATCATGGAAAAGGCTCTCATCGCTGCAGAGTACAAAAAAAATGGGAAACGTTCCGCTAACTGCACCATCTCCAACATGGCGGCACGAGTTGCTTGCTTCGATCCTCGATTAAGGGAGCTGACTCAAATAGTGGACAGTGTAAAGTTGCTTGGAGTGGATGCAAAGAAAACTCAATACCCTGACAATGCTTCCCCTATCATTCCTCACGAACAGTTCAAGGAAACGGACGAGCGGCCAGCTGTGGATATGGCTTCAGAGCTTCTGTGCATGATAGAGGCTTATGTTCATTAAGAATTTGTGATTAAATGCTGTTTTTGTCTTATTTTTTTATGTATTTTATCTTAAAATTCCATAAAAAAAATGTGGAAATAAATCCTGAGAGTGGGATCAGATATCTTTTTTACATTTGAGATCTTTTTTATCTATAAATAGGTATCATTTAATTATAATTTTGTAATTCTATGCATCGTTGTATGAGTGTTATGGTTATGTGAACACACTTTTCACTCTTTATTATTGAACAAACCTGTCAACAAACTTAATGATTCCTTAATGACCACTGAAATAATACTGTTTTGCAGTTTTTGTTTCCATAATACTCCTCTTATTTTACTGTTAATGTAAATATTGTTATGTTTGATGCATTTTTTGATTTTATTAAATCTTTGAGGATAAATGAATAGCTTTATATAAACATTGAAATGGAGGCATTACCTTTTAAAACTTCGATATGTGAAACATACCAATCGTTTTCTATAAATGTTACTATCAATAATAAAGGGAAATAAACAAAGGATTCTCATCACATTGTGTATTTGAGCATTCTTTCTTCGACAGTACATTGGAGTAGAAATACTAGAAATTACGAATATTAAAATAAATATGCTTCAAAAAGAGGAATTAGCTAACATCTTGAGGCTCAGGTTCCTAGCATCAAGTCAGTAAACACAAATGAAACACAAAACATTTCAACTTGTATAAGTAAAGTTTTCTTTTAATAAGAAATTATGGTATGAAAATAATGACAACCAACCACACGCCAGACAATTGCATCTTCTCATGGTTCAATGGGGAGTTAGTCCTCTCGGAGCAGAAGCATCCCAGAGTCTGCATGGAATCTTCTTTATTTGACTGAAGCCATAGGACACAGCCTGAAGGTCATTCACTAGAAAAACACTCCAACCATGTCTGCAGTTCAGGTGAGCGGGCAGTTCATGGTTCACTAGATCCAGTCTTTGTTATGAACCCACCAGGAGTGTCCGTCGATAGTCTCTTAATAACTTACACAAATCCTGTACATACTTACAGCAGGCCTGAAGCCTGTCTTCAAAGTCGATTTAAAATAAAAAATAAAAATTATCTTACATATTACATATTCATTAGATATTATGAAGGGGGGGGGGGGTCTGGTACAGCCTATTACAAATTGGACTCATACAGCACATGCAAATCAAGAACAGAACAAAATCAAACTTTGTTGGCAACATTCAGAATGACTGATAACGGCGGGGAGTTGAGACATCCACACAACATATCTGTGACAAACCAAGTGGGACGAGGTTAACGACAAGAAGAAATAAACAGTGTTGTACACAATGATCCCTATGTATAAATATATATCTTCTTTATACATCCTTATATAATGGACTACGGTATTGAATGCATTGCTGTGATCTTGTAACTTCCATATTGGTTGTATTGCATTTTATTTGATCAAATCATGGGACTATAGGAAAGAATATAAAGCAAAATCTATGAAAACTCATCCGCAGCGCAGGGTTTTCATTTTCAAAAAAGTGTTGTTATCCCGAACTCTAGTGGACTACGAGAACAATCTGCGGCACTTTTAATATGAAGAAATTCACGAGATATATCAACTCATCTATCATGAGAAACCCAGATCCTTTAACGTTAAGAAACAGGATTGATGATTGACAAACATGATGATCGACATTAGATAAACACATGAGGACAAATTAGCCAAACCTTATTGGGAAACAAATATTCTAGCGTTTCAATTAGCGTGTAGCCTTTTGCTTGATAGTCTGTAATAAAATCGTTCTTTAAGAAAACACCCATTCTTCCACATGGATTATCATTGCTTCAGGCAAAACGATTTTTTCAGAACATTGGGAACCAAATAGATTTTAGAAAAAACACACAGATGAGAGTCAAACAGATTTAGGTTCAAGGGGCTCGACGACAAAACTGATGGCAGAAACACAGCCGTTCTAAACCACAGAGCAGACATGGTGTGGTGTGAACGGCTCTGAGAGCTACTCAATGCTTCCCCCTGACCCTGGGAGTTCTGCAGCACAAACACATCCCAGCTGAACCCCAACCAAAAGCTGCTCCCAGTCCTTTAGAGGGGTTTGGGCCTGTGATATTCAGCCTTCTGACCTTTCCCTCCCCCGTCTGATGATCCGCAGCCCTCCTAACCTCGTCCTCTTGCAACGCTGGACTTCCTGAAGGGCACAGGCCTCTACCGGTGGCGCCACACTGCCCCAACGCCTCACATGTTGTAGGCCACATAGATGGGGTCCAGCTGGTCGGCCAGGAAGCCGTCCCTGAGGTGCATGCGCTGCTTCTCCCCACGTGAGTTGATGGGAATGACGCCGGGGTCAACCACCACCACCACGCCCACAATCAGGTAGTGCTCCTCCAGCACCACGTTGGTGACCAGGGCCACCAGGTCCAAGGCCTCCTGCTCAGAGCCCTCCAGCTCCACCACCACCACCAGCAGGTTGGTCCAGGTGAACACCGCGCTTGGGAGATGGATACATACATTATGAATAAACTCACCTTGCCAAAAGGCATATTCACACCTCCACCCTTCTACTGAACCAATTCATACAAGCTACTTGTAGCCACTCCCCCCTGAAGCGGTCCTCACCACTCAGCGATGCTCTTGTGGGCCCTGATGACGGAGGTCTCGATGTCGATGGGGTGGTATCGCATCCCCCTCAGCTCCAGCGTCTCGTCCAGGGAGCCCACCACATAGAGGGCATCGTGGCGCTCTACAGCAGACAGGGGGACAGACAGGCGGCGAGACACAGGCAGACAGACGGGCAGACAGATGGAGAGACCGACAGAAAGACAGAAAGGAAGGAAGGACAGACAGATTGAGAGACAGTCAGGCAGCCGTACAGATAGACAGACAGACAAAGCATGATTGAGTTATGAAAATAATAATAGTAAGTTCAGCAAAAACAAAACTCGATATTAGTTGTGATTCCAGCGGCCGTCAGATACCAGAAGAGGAAACACACCTCCTCCAAGCCTCTCTACAGCGCTAGTGTTCAGAGTGGACACACACCTCCTCCTGAACCCTCTTTACAGCGCTAGTGTTCAGAGTGGACACACACCTTCTCCTGAAGCCTTACTACAGCGCTAGTGTTCAGATTAGACCACACACCGCCTCCTGAAGCCTCTCTACAGCGCTAGTGTTCAAAGTGGACACACACCTTCTCCTGAAGCCTCTCATCAGCCTCTCTACGCCGCTAGTGTTCAGCGTGGACCACACACCTCCTCCTGAAGCCCCTCATCAGCCTCTCTACAGCCGCTAGTGTTCAGAGTGGACCACACACCTCCGCTGGCGTCGGTCAGCTCTGTGCGACGCAGGAAGCCCAGGTAGCCCGTCCTGGCCCAGTTCGTGACCGTGTCTCCAAAGCAGAGTCTGGTGTTGAAGTGGTCCTTGTGCAGCGCCTCCTCTCCGTACACGGTGTAGTACCCCGTTGCATTGTGGGGGCTGCTCACCCAAATCTGTCAAACAAAAAACACACACCCAGGCTGCTTCAGGGCTTACTCAGGGACAGACCCTTATCTCAGATGACATGGGCCCTTCTCACTTAACATAGTACTGTTTTGTTATACTTTAAAGACAGAAAATAACATACTGTCTTTAAAGTGCATCTCAATAAATTAGAAAGTTGTGGAGAATGTACTTAATTTCAATAATTAAATTTTATAAGTGAAAGTCATGTATAATATAGATTCATTACACCCAACCTGAAATATTTCAAGCCTTTATTTGTATTTAATCTTGACGATTATGGCTTACAGCTCAGTATCTCATAATATTAAAATATTGGGAAAAGTTCAATATTGTAGACTCAAGGTGTCACACTAATCAGCTAATTACTTAAAAATACCTGAAAAGGATCAGTAGGCTTCACAATCATAGGGAAGACTGCTGACTTGAAAGTTGTGCAGAAGACAATCATTGACAGCCTCAATGACAACAAGGAGGCTATGCATCCAAGCATATTCATTTTGAAAGTTGAGTGGAATTGGCATCTTGGCACCTGCCCACATTGCCCTAAGTACCAATTCCTGGTTTATTGTCCATAGGATTACTGTGCTTGATTGGTCAGCAAACTTGCCTATTCTGAACCCCATAGAAAATGCATGGGGTATTGTCAAGAGGAAGATGAGACACGAGACCCAACAATGCAGACGAGCTGAAGGCCGCCATTGAAGCAACCTGGGCTTCCATAGCACCTCAGCAGGGCCAAAGGCTGATCGACTCCATGCCACTGATGCAGTAATTCATGCAAAAGGAGCCTCAATCAAGTACTGAGTGCATATACAAGAACATACTTTCATATCTGTTTTTCTTATGTCTTATTTAATATTCAAATTTTCTGAGATACAGATTTTGGGGTTTTCTTGAGCTGTAAGCCATAATCAAAGATTAATACAAATAAAGGCTCAACATATTTCACTGTTTGTGGAATGAATCAATATAATATATGAGATTCACTTTTTAAAAGAAATTATTTAAATTAATTCACTTTTCCACAATATTCTAATTAATTGAGATGCACCTGTAGTTTAGTCTTTTTAGCAGAGAAATATATAAGTATGTGAGGCTGGACTGACCTCTCCAAGGTGGGAGTCCCCGAGGGGCCCCTTGGTCTCTGTGTTGGCCACGATCACCTTAACGCCAGGCAGGATCTGATGACCACATGGAGGGGGGGACCAGTTAGTGGAGCCGCCGTTTTATAGAGTTGGTTGTTTAATGACACTTCCTGGTATGAAAAGGTGTATGAGGTGGTGTGACCACGCATGTACCTTCCCAGACTCCATCAGTGGAAGGCTGTGAGGTGACCCCCTCTCTACCAGACGGACCCTGCAGGTCATGCAGAGAAACGTCCAATCAGAACTAAAACACTCCTCACCCATTCCATATCATAACGGACTGCTGATCAATGCTAAACATATGGAAACAGAAACATGAATCCTGATTTGGTTTGAAAGCCACCGAGTTAGGATATACAGTGGAGCAAAAAAGTATTTAGTCAGCCACCAATTGTGCAAGTTCTTCCACTTAAAAAGACGAGAGAGGCCTGTGATTTTCATCATAGGTAAACCTCAGCTATGAGAGACAAAATGAAAAAAAAATCCAGAAAATCACATTGCCTGATGTTTTAAGAATTTATTTGCAAATTATGGTGGAAAATAAGTATTTGGTCACCTACAAACCAGCAAGATTTCTGGCTGTCACAGACCTGTTACTTCTTCTTTAAGAGGCTCCTCTGTCCTCCACCTGTCCACAACCTCAAACAGTCACACTCCAAACTCCACTATGGCCAAGACCAAAGAGCTTTCAAAGGACACCAGAAACACAATTGTAGACCTGCACCAGGCTGGGAAGTCTGAATCTGCAAAAGGTAAGCAGCTTGGTGTGAAGAAATCAACTGTGGGAGCATTTATTATGAAATGGAAGACATACAAGACCACTGATAATCGCCCTCGATCACGCAAGATCTCACCCTGTGGGGTCAAAATGATCACAAGAACGGTGAACAAAAATCTCAGAACCACATGGGGAGACCTAGTGAATGACCCCCAGAGAGCTGGGACCAAAGTAACAAAGGCTACCATCACTAACACACTACGCCGCCAGGGACTCAAATCCAGTGCCAGACGTGTCCCCCTGCTAAAGCCAGTGCATGTCTGGGCCCATTTGAAGTTTGCTAGAGAGCATTTGGATGATCCAGAACAGGATTTCGAGAATGTCATATGGTCAGATGAATTCAAAATATAACTTTTTGGTAAAAACTCAACTCGTCGTGTTTGGAGGAGAAAGAATGCTGAGTTGCATCCAAAGAACACCATACCTACAGTGAAGTATGGGGGTGGAAACATCATGCTTTGGGGCTGTTTTTCTGCCAAGGGACCAGGACGTCTGATCCGTGTGACGGTAAGAATGAATGGGGCCATGTATCGTGAGATTTTGAGTGAAAACCTCCTTCCATAAGCAAGGGCACTGAAGATGATACGTGGCTGGGTCTTTCAGCATGACAATGACCCCAAACCACACCCGTCCGGGGCAACGAAAGGAGTGGCTTCGTAAGAAGCATTTCACGGTCCTGGAGTGGCCTAGCCAGTCTCCAGATCTCAACCCCATAGAAAATCTTTGGAGGGAGTTGAAAGTCCGTGTTGCCCCAGCGAGGACCACCAAAACATCACTGCTCTAGAGGAGATCTGCATGGAGGAATGGGCCAAAATACCAGCAACAGTGTGTGAAAACCTTGTGAAGACTTACAGAAAACGTTTGACCTGTGTCATTGCCAACAAAGGGTATATAACAAAGTATTGAGAAACTTTTGTTATTGACCAAATACTTATTTTCCACCATAATTTGCAAATAAATTCTTTAAAAATCAGACAGATGTGATTTTCTAGATTATTTTTTTTCATTTTGTCTCTCATAGCTGATGATGGAAATTACAGGCCTCTCTCATCTTTTTAAGTGGGAGAACTTGCACAATTGGTGGCTGACTAAATACTAAATACTTTTTTGCCCCACTGTATACAGTATGGATATATGTTGTTATACATTATTCTGCTGCTATACGGTATTTGTTCTGAAAGTCGATGATCACCACAGAGATCTCCATGGTGACGAGGTGCCCTACCTGTCGTGCCGGAGGGCCCTCATGTCCACGTAGACCGTGGTGGGGTCCGGTCCTGCCGTGCCCTGGAGGTCAGACAGGTGTCAGACAGGTGTCAGACAGGGGACAGACAGGGGACAGACAGGGGACAGACAGGGGACAGTCAGGGGTGTGTGTGTGTGTGTGTGTTTTTGTATGGTGCTGGTGGTGGGGGGGGGGAGGATCTGGAAGCCAAAGCCACAAAACTAAGGTAGTAAGCGAGTAGTGGAAGCAGGAACGACATGGACAGATTTGTGTTGGATTGTTGGAGCTAGAGAAGGTTGTGATGCTGCCGTCACACCTGAGGGTACGCTAGAGCAGAGCCAGTACAGACCTCCTTCAAATACCAGGTTGACACTAATAGGAAAACTAACAAAAAAATTGATTGAATCATTGTCATGATCTGGGATCAAGCAGTCCGACCAATGGATAGCAGAACTTCTGGGGTGGAGATGGCACAAAGCATGGGCCATAAACCAGGAGAGGCGAGGGCCGGAGTTCCTGGTAGCTATGAGAGGAAGAAGCTCTCTGTAGGGGATCTTAATGAGTGTGTTCTACAGTGGTACTTCTACAAGCTGTTGATCTAAAATCCTTAACCTGTTTGTTACAGTTTACCGCTGTTGCCTGAGTTTCTGGTCGGCAATCATGCTCTTAAAGGGCCAGGCCACCAACAGCATGATTGGTCGAAAACAAATACGAAGCGAAAGAAAGTAGATCAGGAACCAAGAGCTGAGCTGGTCGGCCTTCTTCTGACCTTATATTAATATGTCCAGTCTGGTGATGACTACGGTGAGTATGAAGCCCTGTTCGATGCTCTGAGGCTCTGTGGAACATAGTTCTCTTCTCAACGACTAATAACAACCAATCATGCAATGTCAAAACAAGCACATGTGTGTGTCAGATGACACATGATGGAATAACCCGGACGTCAAGCTTAGTGAAACTACATGGGTTATGGCAGATCACTCATTCACTAAACATTACTGGTGCAGCATGTGACTTTGACATTCTGAGGTTCAGCCACACTGGTTATTGACAAAGTTAAGGACAATAGAAAATAAGAAAGTTAGGGGGACATACAAGAGGCATCCTTGAAACGTCCACATTTTTTGTCGACGCCATCATCAACAAAAAACAATGACAGCAACAGGTCCAACACAGAGGCAGCCCGACGCAGCAACAGAAGCCATAGCAGCATTAGCACCCAGCTGCCCCGCTGGCAGTTGCCCCACTAGCAGGGGGCAGATACGCTAGCAGTTGCAGCCAAGCTAACCCAGTAACCCAGCTAGCAGTCAGCGGCCCAGCTAGCAGGGGGCAGCCCAGCTAACAGTCAGTAGCCCATCTAGCAGCCAGTAGCCAAGCTAGCAGTCAGTAGCCCAGCTAGCAGTCAGTAGCCCAGCTAGCAGCCAGTAGCCCAGCTAGCAGCCAGTAGACCAGCTAGCAGCCAGTAGACCAGCTAGCAACAGGTAGCAAAGCTAGCAGCCAGTAGCCGAGCTAGCAAAGAGTAGCCCAGCTAGCAGGGAGTAGCCAGTAGCTCATCTAGCAGTCAGTAGCCCAACTAGCAGTCAGTAGCCCATCTAGCAGCGAGTAGCCAGTAGCCCAGCTAGCAGCCAGTGGCCCAGCTAGAAGCTAGCAGCTTGTAGTCCCGCTAGCAGCTAGCAGCCAGTAGCCAAGCTAGCAGAAATCAGCCCATTTAGCAGCGAGTAGCCAGTAGCCCATCTAGCAGTCATTAGCCCATCTAGCAGTCATTAGCCCAGCTAGCAGTCATTAGCCCAGCTAGGAGTCCGTAGCCTAGCTAGCAGTGAGTAGCCAGCAGCCAAGCTAGCAGCCAGTAGCTCAGCTAACACTCAGTAGCTAAGCTAGCAGTCAGTAGCCCAGCTAGCAGCGAGTAGCCCAGCTAGCAGCTGCAGCCCCACTGGCCCTCAGTACCTGCTCAGCTAGTTTCCCCAGCCGGTTGGGCTGCCCAGGGGGATATAGGTACAGGAAGAGACCAGAGATACACGTGGACACACACGCATGAAAAAGTACATTCCCACACACACACACACACAAACACGAACACACGCACAACAGACAGACACACCACATTTATACACGCACACACAGATATACACATACAGATATACACAACACACATAAATGCATTCAGACACACACATTCATCATGGAAATTATTAGAGTTGGGCCGAGACAAATTAGAAACAAAAGTAGGATCACAAAAGGAGAAAGAAATCACAGAAAAAGAGAGATATATACAGTCAGGCCATGGGAGTGAACAAAACCAAACCACAGGACAGAAAACCATCAAGAGAGAACGGGCTTCAGGACATGGACTCTCATTACCAATACTCTTCATCAATCACCAACCTCACTCTTGCCCACTCCTCCTCCTCCATAACCTCACCTCTCTTCCTCCCTCCTTTCCCTCCTCCACCTCCTGCTCCGCCTGTCCCTCTTTCCGCTCCTCCACCTACTTGTTGCCCCTAATTCCTTTCTTTCTACCTCCATCTCCCCCTCCTCTTGCTAAAACCCTTTTCTCTCCCCACCATCCTCTCTCCTCCCCCTCCCCACCACCTCTCCTCTGCCCCTCCTCTCCCCACCACCCTCTCCTCTCCCCCTCCTCCCCACTCACTCTCTCGTCTCCTCTCATCTCCCCCTGCTCTCCCTCCCCACCCCCCCCTCACCTGCAGGCAGACGGCCACGTTGACGCGGCACCCGAAGGTGGTGCTGACGGCTCTGGTGGAGAGCCCCAAGTCCTTGAAGATCTTAGAGAAGGTCTGGGTGAGGGAGATGCGTGGCCTCTCCTCCGCCACCACCATGCACGTCCGCACGCAGGACAGGTTCACGTTCCTCAGCTGGAACACACAAGACATCGGGAACGGCTCAGCGTAGGAGGGGCTGGGTACAATGAGGGTCTGCAGGCCGGCTGGACGTGATGGTGTGGATGTAGCGCGGCTGTGGCCACTCTGCTGAGTCAGTTGAGCATATATATATATATATATACTGTATATACTGTATATATATATATATATATATATATATATATATATATATATATATATATATATATATATATATATATATATATATATATATATATATATATATATATATATATATATATATATATATATATATATATATATATATATATATATATATATATATATATATATATATATATATATATATCATATATATATATATATATATATATATATATATATATATATATACATATATATATATACGTATATATATATATATATATATATATATATATATATATATATATATATATATATATATATGCATATATATGTAGATATATAAATATATAGATATCTATATCTTCTATCTCTTCATATATATAGAGAGAGAGGTCGGCTTAGCTCAGGAAGCCGACCTCTCAGTTGTCTTGTAACCGAAAGGTTGCTAGTTCGATCCCCAGCTCCTCCTAGCTGAGGGTTGATGTGTCCCTGAGCAAGACACTTAACCCTAACTGCTCCTGACGAGCTGGTTGTCGCCTTGCATGGTTGACTCTGATGTCGGTGTTTCAATGTGTGTATTAACCGAAGTAAGTCGCTTTGGATAAAAGCGTCTGCTAAATGCCCTAATTGTAATTGAGAAAGAGATGACAAATAACCCTATATATCTTGACAGGTTGTTGCTGATTGTCCGTCTTGAAGAGGACCACAGCAGTGTGTGTGTGAGGTACTGACCCTCAGGGCCTCGGTCTGTGAGCCCAGCCCCTTGGTGCACATCTCCATGACGGAGTAGGAGCAGAAGGTCACGCGGACCTTGTACTGGCTGACGGCAGACAGCCACAGAGACGCGTTGGTCTCCAGTTCCAGAGGGGGCACCAGGATGGACTGGTGGCCTGAATACACACTGGAGAAACACACCAATACAGTTAGAATGCAGAAACACACACAAACACACACACCGTTAGCATGCAGAAAAGACACACACACACACACACACACACACACAATACAGTGAGCCCTCTTTGAAGTCCAAGAGAGCCCTATCTGAGGACACTATCTGAGGGCCTAGAGGGCCCCAACGGTTCCCCTCTGGTCAAACATCGTTACCCTATGCTACATCCCCCCCCACACTAGCCGGGACCATCCTACCCTGTGAGAGGAGAGCCACACACACTAAAGTGAGCATGCAGAATGGACACACACACACACACACACACACACAATACAGTGAGCATGCAGAACAGACACACACACACACACAGACACAGACACACACACACACACACACACACACACACACACACTCACACACACACACACACACACACACACACAACTCAGTTAGCGTGCAGAAAACACACATACACACACATACACAATAGTTATCTGGCAGAACACACACACACACACACACACACAGCACACACACACACACACACACAATACAGTTAGCATGCAGAACAGACACACACACAGATGCAGTCAGCATGCAGAAAATACACACAAACGTACAACACTGTTAGTATGCAGAACAGACACACACACACACACAATACAGTTAGCATGCAGAACACACACACACACACACACACAAACACACACACACACACAACACACACACACACACACACACACACACACACACAATACAGCTAGCATGCAGCACACACACACACACACACACACACACAACTCAGTTAGTGTGCAGAAAACACACATACACACATACACAATACAGTTAGCTGGCGGAACACACACACACACACACACACACACACACACACACACACACACACACACAATACAGTTAGCATGCAGAACAGACACACACACAGATGCAGTCAGCATGCAGAAAATACACACAAACGTACAACACTGTTAGCATGCAGAACAGACACACACACACACACACGATACAGTTAGCATGCAGAACACACACACACACACACACACACACACACACACACACACACACACACACACACACACACACACACACACACACAATACAGCTAGCATGCAGCACACACACACACACACACACACACACACACACACACACACACACACACACACACACACACACACACACAACACACACACACACACACACACACACACACACACACACACACACACACACACACACACACACACACAGTGAACCCAGTGAAGACTGCAGCGCCGGCTATTACCTGCAGAGGCACCAGAGAGCAAAGCCCAGGCCACAGTAGGGGTCCAGACAGATGGCGATCTGCCTCGAGGGGTAGAGCTCACACTGGAGCTTGATGGAGCGACACAAGGCACTGGTGGCAGCATGGGACATCTGGAAGAGCAGTTAACCATCGTGAATTGGTCGTTGTTATGATTTGGTATAGCTTCAGTGTGCTCATGGTTGGGGTCCGGACTGACATCACACAGAGGGGTTGGTGTTGAGGTGCTCATTAGCGGTAAATAGCAACAGCTGAGGCGGCAGGTGAGTCAGGAAGTGAGACTCTACGGTGGCTGTGGACCTGCGGTGAGTACCCAGCACCTAACTCCCTAGATAGGTAAGAGTGCACTCACCCAGGGAAAGTTTAGGAACATATCTCAAGTTCAACGCACCGCGTAGGGACATACATTAGGTTACGCGCTGACTACCCGGATAAATAACGAGTGCGGTAGGTCTGGCGCGTAACAGTCATGTCCATAGATCTTGTGTAAGTTTTTGCGAATTTTCACTGGAGAGCAAAATCGACTGTGATGGACATTATGGGTCCCGATTGCAAAAATGTACAGCATGCAAAATAAGGCATGTACACCAAGTTTCAGGGCGGCCACGGATACTCTATGAACACCTAATCAGTCAGTTTGCGGCTGCAGATGTTTAAAAATGGCAGCTGAAATAAAATGCTGAGAATTCACTACAATGTTCAGCGCTGCACGCCCGGCCCCAAAGTCCTGTACTTTAGAAAGTGCTGACCCCTGAGGAGAGCCTTTTTTGAGGGTCAAATCATTTCTCATGTCTCGGAACTTAATGTACACCCTGGTCCCTGTGGTGGCGCTTCTCCAGAGGGCCCTAGCTCCAGGGGAAAGCACTGCAGTGGAATGTGGCTTTACAGCGACGACAGACAGAGGTCTTCAATGGGCAGGGAGGGCAGCTCGGTCAAAGATGCCTTGGCTAGACTAAGGATACACAGGATCAAACCCAGAACCCGTTCCACTGGTAGTCAAACAATGTGGCGAAGAGTGACTCTTAAGTCTTGTCCCTCTGACCCCCATTTCCCACAACGAAAAAAGCAGACCAGCAGCTTAACTTATTGTGTCCTCTCTATAGTATTGCAAGAGATACCTGTGACACTTCCAGCTCTGAAACAACATGAATAGCTAGTCCAGCCTGAGCAATGCAACAAGCAAACGGCAAGGAGAGAGTTGTCACCAAGACTGCTTCTCTTAAGCAAAATGAAAATCCTCCTGACAAATAACATCCCCCCCACAGTAGCCGGGACCATCCTGCTTCGTGAGAGGAGAGCCGGTCGCTGCGGGTACCTTGACTCCTGCTAGGATGCCCGTGGTGGAGACGCTGAAGTCCAGGTAGGCCAGCATCTCCGGGGTGGGGGGCTTGTAGAGCTGGGGGGTCCTCTTCCTTGGAAGGTCGTCTGGAGATCACCATGGAGGGAGACCGTCAGTAGGCGTGGAGATGAGTTGCACTTTAGTGTGTGTGTGTGTGTGTGTGTGTGTGTGTGTGTGTGTGTGTGTGTGTGTGTGTGTGTGTGTGTGTGTGTGTGTGTGTGTGTGTGTGTGTGTGTGTGTGTGTGTGTGTGTGTGTTTTACCTGTGTCCAGGACCATAGGCCAGCTTTTAACGTCTACAGCGGCAGCAGCCTCTTTGGATTTGAGCAGCTTCATTATTGCTTGAGTCGTCAGGATACACACTGACTTACTGACCTGTTACACACATGCACGCGCGCGCGCGCACACACACACACACACACACACACACACACACACACACACACACACACACACACACACACACACACACACACACACACA
This sequence comes from Melanogrammus aeglefinus, assembly GCA_900291075.1. Taxonomy (NCBI): domain Eukaryota; kingdom Metazoa; phylum Chordata; class Actinopteri; order Gadiformes; family Gadidae; genus Melanogrammus; species Melanogrammus aeglefinus. The sequence goes on from OLKM01001907.1 coordinate 76,644, forward strand.
CACACACACACACACACACACACACACACACAAAGATAAATCACGTGATCATCTCAAACCCAGTGGTTCCAGAGAATATTAAACCCAGTGGTGCCAGTGAATATTAAACCCAGTGGTTAAAGTGAATACTAAACCAACTGGTTCCAGTGAATATTAAACCTAGTGGTGCCAGTGAATATTAAACCCAGTGGTGCCAGTGAATATTAAACCCATTGGTTCCAGTGAATATTAAACCTATTGGTTCCAGTGAATACTAAACCCACTGGTTCCAGTAAATATAGCAGACCATTGTGCAGAGTTGGATGGGATGAGAGGTGCGCAGCACTGCAGTGAGCAGCTCCATCCAGAGCCTTACCTCTACGATCATCTTGACGGTGGGCAGGGTGGTTGCCAGGTTCTGGGGGTGGGGGGGTCTCACGGTGACCGGGACGCAGCCAGCATACAGACAGCCGTAGAAGGTGGCGATCAGGTCGATCCCTGAACACAGTGACACAAAGCACTATTGAGAGCCGTGGGTGGATCCTCACTCATGAGTCAGAAGAACCGGGCCTTGCACTCCAGATACCATTAACTTGGATCCCCATTAGACACAGAAATGTTGGCTACTCATTCTGGGGTAAGATCATCAAGAAAAAACCAAAATTGCGGTGATTAGCCGTCGACACCCCTCAACACACTGTCAGTCTGACGGCAGACTGACCGAGAGAAGCAAAGACGGTCTTTCTATAACATGCTAACATAAAGGCTGAGAGGATATACATTAGGGGTGGGAAAAATAATCGATTCTTCGATGCATCGCGATTCTCGCTAGAACGATTCTGTCTTGATGCAGATAAATTAATAATCAGAATTTAAAAAAAAAATAATAATAATAATAATAACTTTGCCTGCTGCAACATTCTGTTCGCCAGAGAGGGATCATTTTTGTCATTTTAAAAATATTTAATTTATCTTCAGTGTGTATTGGCCAATCTGATTTGTCTTGACACGATTGCGACTCAGCCTACACATAGCATGCGCGCTAAATCACAGCCAGACACAAGAACTCCTTCTAATTCAAGAGCAGCTTTTCCTTTAATGACATAGAAAAGAAAGATTAGAAATAAAATAAAACTGAAACCTATTTTTTGCATGCTTCCATATTGTGTTATAATGCAAGCTGAATTGATTATTGCATTGTTCATAGAAAGTCATATTTGTGACAAAAGCTTTCTCTCTTATGAAATACTAGATAAGTTAATTCATGCTCTTTAATGATCATCACAAAAGTAGGAAGTGATTAGCAAACTCTGAGTAGCAAACCTAGATGTATATACTGTATATATATTTGAAAATCACTCATGGAAATGTACATAGAAAAAAATTGTTGCATCGAGATGCATCGATAATCGCTTCAGAATCGAATCGTTGACCTCATAATCAGAATCTAATCGAATCGTGAGGTGCCAAGAGATTCCCACTCCTAATATACATTCAACTCATCAGATACTGCAACAGCAGAGGAGGAAATGGAAAAAGGAGGAGGAAGGCTGAGGAGTAGGAGGTGGGGAAAGGTGGAGGAGACTAAAGGAAGAGGAGACGAACAACAGAGGAGAAGGAGATGAACAACAGAGGAGGAGGAGACGAACAACAGAGGAGGAGGAGATGAACAACAGAGGAGGAGGAGATGAACAACAGAGGAGGAGGAGATGAACAACAGAGGAGGAGGAGATGAACAACAGAGGAGAAGGAGATGAACAACAGAGGAGGAGGAGACGAACAAAGGAGGAGGAGGAGATGAACAACAGAGGAGGAGGAGATGAACAACAGAGGAGGAGGAGATGAACGGCAGAGGAGGAGGAGACGAACAACAGAGGAGGAGGAGATGAACGGCAGAGGAGGAGGAGACGAACAACAGAGGAGGAGGAGACGAACAAAAGAGGAGGAGGAGATGAACGGCAGAGGAGGAGGTGGAGAAGTAGGAGGAAGGCTGAGGAGGAGGAGACGAACGGCAGAGGAGATGGTGGAAGAAGAAGTGGAGGATTTGGAGGAGGAGGAGGAGGCAGCGGAGGAGGTGGCAGGAGAAGTGGAGGAGGTGGAAGGAGCAGGGAGAATGGGGTGGAGGTTGGTCCTACGTTACCTGGCGGGTACACCAGAGCAACGTGATCACCGGCGTTCAGGCGACCTTTCTCCGTGAGCGCCACGGCCACCCTCTCGGCTCTCTTGTGGAGCTGTAGACAGGAGGCGGAGCTGACCACCGCGCCCTGGTGGACAAACACAGTACTGTCACACTGGAGCACACGTCTACACACCCCATCGCATCCTGGACAACATGGGGACATGGAGGGATCCAATACAACCACTGACAACTCATTAAGGACCCCTTCATTAACTTAGGAGTTAGATTTTAACAACACAAATTACTAAATTTTAATTAATAATGAAGTCATAAATAATGTACCTCACTGGTAATTACCTTATAACTAAGAATCAGTCACTTTAACTTAAATTAACTTGACGAATCAATAACTAATACGTAGAGCAAACTATTAATAACTTATCACTTATATTGGACTGATTACTTCTGATTAAGTATACCTAATACATACAACAAACCTATACCAACAGCCATTGTCTCTTTTTTGGATACTTCAGTAAAAGTCTAAAGGTGTCTTTCGGAGCTGGTCGTGCTGATGAAGCAACACTCTGGGCTCCTTCAGATAAGAGCCATTAGTCATTAACAGCAGGGGGGAAGTACCTTGGCGTTGAGCACCAGGAAGAGAGGGTGGTCAGGGGTGGCCTGAGCTCTCCACTGGAGCACGTCCTGCATGTACAGGAACTGTGGAGCAGAGGCGGAGCGGGGGGGGGGTCAGACTTGGATGAGGTGGGCATGTGGAGCTGTCTCTGACCCCGAGACCGGCTCATGAAGGATGCAGTGGAGCGAGGGCATGAGAGAAGGAGCTGAACTGGTGGCAGCGTCAATAAGCGTAGAAGTGTTCCATGGAGCTGAATCTACAGTCCGTATGTATGGCCGGATATATACACATTAAGGGACGTATTGCTGATGAGGCTCGAGCGAACAAGACGTCATGCTTCAAGTATGCAAGGGAAGTTAAATGTCGACATTGTACAATGTACAAAACCGTTTTGAGGAGCAGTTACGACACTGGTGTGTGTGAGCTGATCTCATGAGCACAGACACAGAGGTGAACAGAAGGTTCAAAGATAAGAGTCTTCCTATTTAATTAGTTCAGGCAAAAATGGACACGTAACAAAACCCTGCAAAAAGTGCTTAGAAGCACTTTTAGATGCCACTCGCATTTAGACAGCACCCTTGCTAAGACTTATCCACATGATCGCTGACTCAGAATGCATTGGTTTAGTTTGCCTTACGTGTTGATAGCATGACTCTCTCTCACCTGTCTCTGCGGAGGTGGAATGGAGATGCTTTCTACCTTACGTGTTCAGTGAGATGCACGAGACTCTCTCTCAACTCACTCTGTGGAGGTGGAATGGAGATACTATCTACCTTACGTGTTCAGTGAGATGCAAGAGACTCTCTCACCTGTCTCTGTGGAGGTGGAATGGAGATGCTATCTACCTTACGTGTTCAGTGAGATGCAAGAGACTCTCTCACCTGTCTCTGTGGAGGTGGAATGGAGATGCTATCTACCTTACGTGCCTGGTCATTGTCCTCCAGCTGGGACAGGTCTCTCCCGCAGGCCTGGGCGATCCTCTTCCCAGCAACCAGGTTTCCCACTATCATGGAAGCAGGGCCGACCTCTGTGCCTCGCCCCGAGACCAACGGCAGCAGTCAGTGTCTCATTATCTCTCATCACACTCATCACTGTTCATTATTAGCATTTGCCTGGTCCTCATGACCGTCCCACCTACCGGCTTGTTTCTGCCGGGGCTTGGGCAGGTTGGTGACGCAGGTGTGGGGGCACATGAGCACGTTGCAGGGGTGCAGGCAGCCCTCCAGGAAGCGCTGCTTGGTCTCCGAGATGTGGATGCCCCCCAGTGGGGCCTTGGGCAGCGTGTTGGCGGGGACCAACGCCAGACAGTACACCCCCACCTGGTGGATGCTGTCGATGGCCTGCAGTGACATCACACAACTACGTCGCACAATCACGACTTACAGGTTTTTGTATTCATGTATATACACTTCCGTTCAAAAGGGGTCACACAGACGATTTCATGTCCATGAAAACTCACACAGGTTTTCTAATCATCAATTAGCCTTTTAACACGATGAGCTCAACAATGTGCCATTAGAACACAGGAGTGATGGTTGTGGAAATTGGCCTCTGTACACCTACGTAGATATTCCAGAAAAAAATCTGCCGTTTCCAGCGAGAATAGTCATTTACCACCTTAACAAAGTCCAGTTTGTATTTCTGTTTATTTTAATATTTACTCTTAAAAAATAAGGACATTTCTAAGTGACCCCAAACTTGTGTACGGTAGTTTATATAGTTATCATTTAATTATGGCATTTTAAATGATGTAAAATGTATGTTGTATATAGCATTTAAGACAATATATAATATAAAATATACCATGTTGAATAGTGCACGAACATGACGTGCCATGTCGTCTTGAGACTGACATTTATCAAGCAGTGGGGTGAGGCTGTGAAACAGATTGTGTGTATTAAACATCTGTATGCTGCGATGAACTTGATGTGTGTATTAAAGAGCATGTTGTGTGTATTAAAAAGCATGTTGTGTGTGTTAAAGAGCATGTGTGCATTAAAGAGCATGTTGAGTGTATTGAAGAGCATATTGTGTGTATTAATGCGTATTGAAAAGCATGCTGTGTGTATTAATGTGTATTAAAGAGTATGTTGTGTGTATTAAAGAGCATGTTGCGTGTATTAAAGTATAAGGACAATGTTGTGTGCATTAAAGTCTACTAAAGACCGTGTTGTGTGTATTAAAGCGCATTAAGGGCCATGTTGTGTGTACTTAAGTGTATTAAGGACCGTGTTGTGTGTACTAAAGTGTATTAAGGACCATGTTGTGCGTGGTATAGATAGAGAGGGGCATGGCCACCTGCAGCACGCGGCTCATCCACTGGAAGCTGTCCTCCTCGGAGGCGTCAGGCCGCTGCTCCGCCACCACCACGATCCTCTCATCGTGGAGCACGGCCACGGAGAACACCGCGATCCTGGGGACAGGACAGCGTGAGGGCCCGTGGTCCTCAAGGTGCTGCTCGTCAAGTTATGGAATTATTTCTCTTTTACTCCTGCATACATTTAAATCATTTAAATCTTGTCGGTTTTAGCTTCTATGTTTTATTGTTTTCCATTTCCTTATTCTGGTTTCTATCTCGTTTTCGGCTGAGGCATCAAAACAACTAAGGTCCAGGGGTCAGGCAGGGACACCATGGTCAGGCTAGTGGGCTAGAGACCAGAGGCAGAGAGGGTTGTAATTTGGCCCCTCTACTATCATTAGAGTAAAGAGGTAAAGGGTGTTGATGTTTCCTCACCTCCCCCTGTAGACAAACTTCATGGGCTCCACCGCCAGCGCCGTGGCAACCACGTCGTCTGCATTGTGTCTCCGCCCGCTGACCACCATGAGGCCGTCCATCTTCCCCACCACGAACACTAGGCTATCCTGTAACCAGGGCCAAATGTTCACCCTCCAGAGCCCAGGCCGGAGGCTCATGTGATGTCATGAGCCACGTTTAGTGGCTGGATGTTTCGGTCCATCTTAAGAAAAATCTAATTCATATTCAGTGACATGATCCTCGTTACTTAATCCTCCCCATAGACACCGTTACCACCATAGTAATGACTCCATGTTAACCTTCCTCCACCTCATCATCACAATACTCTTCACCATCATCATCATCATCGTCATCATCATAAAGAGACAGTACTGACCGGACCCACGAAGCCCAGTAGCGATGTGCGTGTGAACGGCCGGTCGCTCACTGGGATCCCAGACAGCCTTACTGGGATGGTCTGGAACCACAACACACACCATGAGCACACACACATACACACACAAACACACACACACATACACACCATGAGCACACACACACACACACACACACACACCACACACACACACACCCACACACAACACACACACACACACACACACACACACACACACACACACACACACACACACACACACACACACACACACACACACACACCTCACACGCACATACCTCAAAGACGTTCTTGGTCCTGCCCGGCAGGCCGTAGTAGGCGGTGCCGGTGCTGGCCGAGCTCACGCAAATCTCCCCCACCTCGTCCGTATGGCACAGGTACGGCGTGCCCTCCACCCGCACCACACACACCAGGGCTGGGGGCGCACGGGGAGGACATCAGCAGCACTCAGACATATGGGAGACGCCCCCGGAGGCCGTTACAGCCTCACGCTGAGGAACTAGCCCCTCCTCAGTCAGGGGGTTACTGAAGTCCATACAACATGGAGCCACATCTTCCTCAACTAAATACATGTGTATTGGTAGTGCTCAGCCCGCAAGCACAAGTAGTGACACTAACAGGGGAAATGGGCGAAATAAAGAAAGAAAGAAAGAAATACCCTTATTTTTTTTTTTAATTTAGCACTTCATTTTCATTTTTCATTTGATGTATTTGCACGATTATATCCAAAAGGATTAATTTACCTGCGGGCATCACCTGACCAACGTCCTGGACGGTCAGCACCGACAGCTTCTCCTCCGTGTCCACGCGGATTACGCTGTGGCTCAGCCCGCCCATGGAGAGCACCGCCTTCCCCGGGGGGGGCACCCCCGACTCTGGGGGTCTGGAGCCGACAAGAACCAGGAATGAGAAGATGGCTAGTAGATTCATGATTTAACTTGGAACGGATCGTTGCAGGTTTCAAATGAAAGACACATAGTTGTTGACATAATAATAATAATTCATTGAATTTATATAGTGTTTTTTTTTTTCTTGAAACTCAAAGCGCTTACAGTGATGGGGGGACCTCACTAACCACCACCAGTGTGTACGTAGCACCCACTTGGGTGATGCACGGCGGCCAATCAGTGCCAGAATGCTCACCACACATCAGCTTGAGGTGGAGACTGAGGGAATTAATGAATCAGCCAATTATACAGGAGGATGATTAGGGGGCCAGATTGAATGAGCCTCGTTGGGCAGTTTTGGCCAGGACACCGGGGAATCCCCTACTCTTTGCGGTAAGTGCCCTGGGATCTTTTATGACCTCAGTGAATCAGGACCTCAGTTTTACGTCTCCTCCAAAGGGCGGCACCTTCCACAGCACAGTGTAACCGTCAATGCACTGGGGCATCAGGGATTGATGTTTTTGGCCAGAGGCAACGTGCCACCTACATGGCCACCACCCGACACCACTTCCAGCATTAACTCAGTGTTCCCAGTTGGTCTCCCATCCAGTACCAACCAAGCCCACACCTACTTAGCTTCGGAGATTCAGCTAAGGCACGGTCTCCATTGGTCTGGCTGCTGGTTGTTTGGTGTGTGCTTCTGCCTGCGTGTGCATATGAGTGTGTGCATCTCATGTCATATATAGCTCCACCATTTGAGACAGAGGAACTCACTGCCGTTTTCACAGACTTACCATTAATTACCAAGAATTACAACATATTTCTCATATTCAACAGGTTTTGTTTTGTGATGGCCGAAATTAAGGCCGGTCGGGGTGCAGTAACAGTGGCCCACCTGCGGATGGCGACAGTCATGGCTTCTGAAGAGCTGGCACACGGACAGATGACCTCAGGGCGCAGACCGCGAGCCTGGAACACGTTGAGGAAGGCATCGCAGGAGGAGATCGACCCTGGTTACACACACACACAGGCACAGGCACACATACAGGCACACACACACACACACACACACACACACACACACACACACACACACACACACACACACACACACACACACACACACACACACACACACACACACACACACACACACAGGATAAGTGAGTCAGACCCAACCAAGGTATTGAAATCTGTTCTAAACACAGTGGATGGATTGTTAGGCGATGAATTGAGGATATAGATCTGTTTCAAGTGTTCCTGTGGAGACACCCAGCGAGTCTGCCTGGTAGGCCTACTCATGAGAGCATGGCGTCCAAGCCCAGCATGAAATGGAAGGAGTAGTGTGGGAGAGGGGGGACTCACAGGGGTTGGCTCCGTCCGCTACGATCAGCATGCGCAGGGAGCTCAGGCTGAGGTCCCTCTGGTCCCTCTGAGCCAGCAGGGACCAGTGCATGTCCCGGGACTTCACCACCGCCACCCGGGCTGCACACACACACACACACACACACACACACACACACACACACACACACACACACACACACACACACACACACACACACACACACACACACACACACACACACACACACACACACACACACACACACACACACACACACACACACACACAGACCACACAAAATGTTATCTCTGATTTTTTCAAATCAAACCCGATTATCGATTTTAATCGATTCTTTAAAATGACAAATATATATATTATAAGTTTAGATTTTATTTGAAGATTAACAATGATTAAGAAAAGCAAAATTTGGTTGCAACAGACTTTAGGCAAACTCTAAACCCTCACTTTTTTCCACGCATGCTGCCATGTTGACCATGTCGATCGGTCAATTTATATTTTGTATTATTTATTTTATAATCGATTTTTTTTTGAAAAAAAACATTATTGAACATAAATTCAGATTACGATTAAAAATCGATTAATCGGCCAGCTCTAACCAGACGCCACCAGAACCCACCAGACCCGACCAGAACCCACCAGATCCCACCATAGACCACCCCACCAGACTTCAGCCAACCCCACCCCAACAGAACCCACCCGACCCCGGCTGACAGGCCTTACCCTTGTAGTTGTGCACCTTCTGGATCCAGGAGAGCGGGTTGACCTTCATCAGGGAGTAGGGGATGCTGATCACGTGCATTCGGTTCATAACACTCTGCCAATCCACAACAAACAAACAAACGTAAACCAACACACATAAACAAACAAACGTAAACCAACACAAGTAAACAAACAAACAAACGTAAACCAACACATATAAACAAACAAACGTAAACCAACGCACGTAAACAAACAAACAAATGTAAACCAACGCACGTAAACAAACAAACAAACAAACGTAAACCAACGCACGTAAACAAACACATAAACAGACTGGAGGATGTGTTCCCCGATCGCAACACGCCTCACATATTCACTCCCACATGATCACAGCCTCTGGAATACGCTCTCCTCTGGATTAATGAGCCAACTGTCAGCATTCACACTCATGAGCCCCCTCATCTACAGACAGCCTGGGATTTTACGCCATTTATTGTTGATATTTTATGTATTTATACATATATAGCCTATATTTTATCGTTTTTTCTACTGATATTTTTTTGCTACTGCTATTTCTTAATTCTATTTCATGAGTATTGTATTTCAAGTCACATACTTTTCTCTTAACTGTTTTTATCTTGTGACGCACTTTCTATGATAAGTGCTAGATTAATATGGTTTATTATTATTATTATTATTATTATTATTATTAACTAGCTGGTTGACGCAGCTCCGCCTCATGACTGTTCACAGCATCAGATCACACCAGGATGTCGAGTAAGGCACATAATAGCTGTAGTTATTTACAACAGTTACTTCTGTAAGTAGATGTGTATGTATATATTTGATGTACATATATAATTATACGAGCATATTTCTTTGCGTTTATAATTCCACAGATCAACACGTTAACAATAGTTTCTTCCCAGTTGCCAAAAATGAGTGTCTTAACTCATAATTCTCCCAGGTGAACTACAGTCCCTGAAGGGAGAGCTTCCATCTCCCGTCTAACAGTAGCCTCAGTTCCCGCTCCCTGCCGCTGCGAGGCCCAGACGGCTGTCAGGACAGGGGGCAGAGGACCACTCACCGTGAGGACCCCGTGCCACAGCCCCGCCTCCCTCTTGAAGTCCAGCACGTTGGTGATGGTCTCCGCTGAAACACATGAGGAAACCGCCTGTTAGAAACAACAGTATACAACTCCACCAGAACTGGACTGCTTCATGCTGTAGCTTATACAGCCTTATGTACGCATTACTGCATTATATATATATATATACATACAGTATCTATCTATCTTTCTATCAGAATATATCAATAGTAATTTAGATATCTATCTATTAGAATATATCTACATATCTACATATGGTTATACCTAGATATCTATTGTTATTGTAAGGGATAATGCCCGACGAGGTGTCCATTATCAGGAATTAATGGAGGACCGTCCGCGAAGTCCATCCCGCTTATACCACGGTCACTTGACAAAGAAAATAAATTAAGAACATTAATTTATATTTTCATGCGTTTTACAAACAAAATATAGAACGTTTTTCACAAGCCATAACTTTGTTTCCCTGGTAACACCTGGTTTGACTAATACCTGGAACAACCATTACCCTCCCATAAGGTTCTTATGCAACGGAAACGTTGTTCACTCTTCAGTAATTAGGACGGACCTTAGCTACAACTTGGCAACGGGAGATATTATAGTGTGCTCAGCTATGAGCCCGAGAGCTAACGTTATGCATTGTTCATATTTATAATTTCAAATTCGTCCCAGCCTTTATACCACAGATCCTGTAGTATATAGCATATAACAGCGTAGTTTAATTACAGTTTAATGCATTCTTCACAATTTACCAACTCTCGTTTTGAAGGCTGAACAGACAATTTGACTGGAACTACTTAGCAGGTGTCCGTATATCAGGAGTTAATGCACACCAGGTGGCTGCAGCCAATCAGAATCGAGTATTCCCCCTGACCATGGCATAAATACATATATCAGTAGGAATATATCTATTTAGTACATACTACACAGAAACCTCCTGGCGTAATCTGATTGGTTCGCTATCTCGGGACAATCTTCATTATCCACCTACGAAACTCGGGATGATTGTCGCAAAATGGCGGTTGATCGCTTCAACTTTAAGTGAACGTTGATTGTTTAGTTGACTTTGGCATTAATAAATTATACTTTCTATGCTCGTTTTTCAGCTTCCACTTCGCCGTCGGCGAATAATGGTTAAATATCCATCTCTATATAAATCTATATAGATATCGATATATCTATATCGATATCTATAGATATATATCGATATAGATAAGTTGCAACATGAATGCACTGCCTGTATGTGTATGCGATCTGAGTAACAGAGAGGAGCTGACCTTCAGCGTAGCCGCAGGCCTGGGTCAGGCTTTGGCAGTGGGCCAGCATGGCCGCGTGGGTCACGGTGATGCCCATGGTGCTGCCCTCCTTGCTGGTCTTGTACTGGAGAGAGACCACCAGAGTAGGCAGAAGACATGATCCCTCAGAGAGAGGACATGATCAACACATGAGCTTCATCCACGCTCCAGGAGGGGGCGAGTTTGTGGTGTCTTAAAGAACTTAATTTAGGGAGATAGGCCGACAACAAAACTAGACTGGACAGCTCCAGAAAATGACGATATTAATGGTAACGTTTTGATCAGATCTGAAGAAATCCCCTTTCACATATCACAGATATTGTACCACTGCTGCTTAGCTGTCCCCAGTTATATTTTTCTGACACTCCTTCCTACACCCTCCAGAGCGCACCCACCTCGATGTAGGCAATGTAGTTGCTGGCCTCCTGGATGGGGGGGTACCAGTCCTTGGGGGGCTTCACAACGTGCTTGCTGTCTGTCACAAACCACAGCAACCGGGGCCAACCTGTAACCACGACAACACCGCATCCCTCAGTACCTCCACAGCAACCCTGCCCCAAAACACACACTGCAGCCAACCACCAGGCCATGTCCCTGTTACGGCCTCTGGCCCCTCACTCTGCCCGGAGCCCCGCCCTGAGGTGCGGAGAAAGGAGGGGTCGGAGAATAACTCCCCTTCAGGACAGACTCCCACGAGGAAATAGAGGGGACAGACTCATCGTAAACAGTGCACTTGCGGTGTACTACGAATGACATATTCCTTTTTCCTTTGTGAACCTAATAAGGAACAGGAAGAAGTGCATTCTGGGATACTGAGGTCAAAAGAGCACAACCACCCAGTGGTGAGTTGGAACCTCTACACTGCAGGGAGCAACTCAGTGTGGGGCGGCAGGGAGGAGGGAAGGCATGGAAACAGTGCTATACATAAAACACCTATTTCCCATAGGTTTTTCTAAAGTGCACTGTATTCAAGCACATTGTATTTGTACAGTCCTAAATCCCTTGTAAGTCTCAAAGGGCTTCACAGGCCATGTTTAATGACTCCCCCTAACCCTAGCCCCCCAAAGGGTAAGAACAAACTCCCTTCATGGAGAGACATAATGGTAGCAAAACAAGCACTAAACGTCTGTGTGTGGTGCAGAGGGCCTCCAGTCAGTCGTGTGCTGGAGGGGCCTCCAGTCAGTCTGTGGGGCAGAGGGCCTCCAGTCAGTCGTGTGCTGGAGGGGCCTCCAGTCAGTCGTGTGCTGGAGGGGCCTCCAGACAGTCTGTGGTGCAGAGGGCCTCCAGTCACTCTGTGGGGCAGAGGGCCTCCAGTCAGTCGTGTGCTAGAGGGGCTGGGTACCTTTGAAGGCAGCCACCTCCCCGGTCTGGGCTTTGGGCAGGCCCTTCTGGCAGGCGTCCGTGGTCAGTGCCAGCGTCACACCACAGCTACCCAGCAGGAAGCCCACCTGCTGGCTGCCCGCGTCCTGGAGGGGAGGACGAGATGGAGAGCATTAGGCCGGTTGTGGGCAGAGCTGCCCCCTGGGACCAACGCCCCCCATGGTCATGAGTACACACAATACAGGGAGGAGCTGGGAGAGACCCAAGCTTTGGAGATAGTGAGAGACGTGAAGAGGTAGGTCTAGAACACCCGCGGCCCGCATGCAGCCCTTTGGCAAAAAAAATAAAATAATAATAATAGCTAAAAAATGCATTTCCTGCAGAAAATGTGGTGAATGCTGTAGTGCAAAATGAGGTTGAAAATATGCTTTAATAAAGACAGTTTGAGAAGTAAAGAAATGTTAAATGGCTTAAATTAAGTGAAGGGATTTTAACAAAATTCCAATAGTCTAAATAGAGTAAACAATGTAAACTGGCACACCATTTAAGAAAAAGTGAATGGTTGGATACAAATAAAGTGACAGATGAATGAAAAGTGCAAAGCATTGCAAAAAACGCAAAAAAAATTTAAAATAAATTGAACTCAAGAATCTGAAAGGTCAAATGTATTGCCCTGCACTGCTGAAAAATTGAAAGGTCAAATTTATTGCAGTGCACCTGGAAGCTGAAGTCGAAAATTTACTGACGCTGAATTACATTACCTGTATTTCAGCAAAGTGCTGAAATACATTGCTACAAAAGCTGGAAGCTAAATTTTAATACTGTCAAAGTTGGAAGATAGTAGTAGAAGTGGTACTAGCTGTAGTGGTAGTAGTAATGGACTAGTAGCTGAAGTAGTAGTAGTAGTAGTAGCTGAAGTAGTAGCAGTAGTTGAAGTAGAAGTAGTAGTAGAAGTCGCTGAAGTAGTAGTAGCTGAAGTAATAGTGGTACTAGCTGCCCAAACGATATGCCTCATGAAAGGTATGGTATTGATTGATGTTTGTAGAAAGAATTAGAATAATCCCACCAGTTTTTTTGCTAAACTAGCCGAAATTGTATGTAATCGCCTAATGCTAATTTTTCCAGCATAATGTTATAGTAATCCAATTGGGCAGGAAAAGTCGCCCGTTCTGGTATCGCTGCCTGAAAGTCGTAAGAAGTAGTCCAATTGGGCGAGAAAAACGGCCCAATCTGGCAACACTGCCTGCACGTCCTCGTGCTCTAACCTCAGCGTAGATCAATGAGACCAACTGAAAACAATCCGACATGGAACTTAAACAGTGATTTGGAAAAAGTATAAAGCTAATCGAAATTTTGTTTTTGAGTATTGGAGATACAAGTGTGTTGATTTGTTAATGATAAAATATTGACCAAGTTACGAAGTATGAAGTACTAAGTGTCAGAGAATGGGCGGACGGCTCCGCCATCCTCCCATTGACTTCCATTGTAAAAAATTGTAATTTAAAAGTAGAATATCTATCTATTTATAAAATCTGAAAAGAAGTGCGCGAATCCAAGATAACATGAACATTTCAAAATTGGAATGGAGTCTCTAGGTGAAAAATTGAGGAAGGAGATAGGAGAATAAGAAAGAAGAAAACTTGAGAAGAACAATAGTTGAGCACTGCATGCAGCCCTCATCTATTAATAGTAATACTTCTACACATATTTTTTGAACTGAATTTCATATGATTGTTTGTAGCTTACTAAAATCGGCTAGCTATGGATCCAAAGAAGTAAGATTAAGAGTAAGATATAAAAGCTGAAAATAACATTTTGTTTCTGAACATAAATTCAGAAACAAAAATCCCATTAAACTGGATGAGAAAGGTAGAGTGTGTTTGATTTCTCATTATAGCAAGTTGTAATTTTTCGTAGACATCACCCTGAGCATAGCTCTTTTGCTCATGCAGGTCCCAAGTGTTGCTGGGAATCATTTCAACAAGACTACTTCGCACTGAACTGGACAGTCAAAATCCAATTGTTTTCTATGATGCAATGATATTCATTTCATTTGCACAAACATGGACTGAAACTGCAGAGCTAGGCCTACTCAGTTTCAACTAAAAAAACTGTTTTTCCTGCTTTCTTCCCTCATCTCTTGCTAGATATAACATCCACAAAAAAATTTGCTTGTTTTATAGTTTATGTTTTATTAAAATTGCATAAACTCGGATTGCCTATGCAGGCTATTTAATTGCTAAAGTTTCTAAATAGCCTATTACAAAAAATATATAAGCGGTCCCAGACAGCTATCCACACCCCATTTCTAAACAAAGAAAAGGTTGCAGACCCCTGATCTAGAGAGACAGACAGACAGAACATCTGACAGACCGACTCGCCAACAGAAAGACGCCTGTTATATATACAGTATAACTAGATCTGCTTTGCCCTCACACAACCACACCACGTGTGTGATTAAGTGTGTAAATCAGCCTTGTGTCATATTCCAAACTGAAACATTAAAACTAAAGGCTCAAAAGTGAGAGAAAGAGGAGGAGGAAGAGAGAGATGGAGAAAAAATATCTCTAAAATATAGACCTTAAAATATAGACCCAAGCTTTTCCAAAGCATCAGGCCTCTGATCAGAATAATTGCCGGACGTCATACAACTCTGTACAGCTATGAATCTCATTAAGGACAGAATAACACGTTCATATCCCCAGGCCATGCTAGTGAGGAGGACCAAGGCACTTCAGGTTGTTTGGACAACCTTTTTTTTTTTTTTCTGAAGGTAATTTTGTCTCCTCTTTAGTGCAGGAACATGAAGAGGAAACAGTAAGACAGATAATAAGAGTATCATTAAGTATTTGTTTTAGTATGACTGAATTACGAGTAATACTAAGTATTAGTATAACTCATTTGTTAGTATTACTAAGTGTAAGCCTTGCCGAAGTAAAAAGCCATTGAGAGCCCTGTTCTGATCTGAATCCATCATGCAGTGACTTCATTAGGGTACACTCCACTAGGGTTCACTGTTTCTCTGCTCAAGTTTAGTTCACCAGATCCAGATGGATTTCCCAAACATTCGTAGTACATGAGACTTGAGCAGATGCTGAAGAACAGAGAGAGCAATGGGGGATGAGATGCATTACCTTCCGAGTGAGAGGCACCTCGATGGGCACAGGCACCAGCTGGGCCAGCAGACAGCCGTAGAACGCCACCATGAACATCACCGGGTCGCTGTTCGGGAACACCAGCGCCACCTGCAGAGAGCATGCTGTTAGCCCAGCTAGCCACAAGCTAGCCACACACGTACACACACACACACACACACACACACACACACACACACACACACACACACACACACACACACACACACACACACAGCCCACCTACAGGGCAAAACAGACACACACACACACACACACACACACACACACACACACACACACACACACACACACACACACACACACACACACACACACACACACACACACACACACACACGGCTAAACACCCAACCACCCACCCACACACACAGCAAAACACACACATAGACACACCCCAATGTCTACAATCATTGAGTAGATTATTACGGTCTGTTAGTCAGACATCTGCAGGTCAAATTCCCTCAGCGGTTTTCTTCCACCATTGCCTAATTTCCCATTAATGTCTCATTGGTGCGTCGCAATTCGTCGAGCCCCAGACTCATTTATTTAGCTCTTTTATCATCCTTATTTCCAAACGTGTCTGAGTGTGTGAGTGTCCTAGAGTGTGCATGTGAGTTCCAGTTCCAGTGCGAGTGTGTGTGTGTGTGTGGGCCTGTGTGTAACAGCATTGACTCAATGCCAAGGAGGAGCTGACGAGTGGGGTCTCATTGAGATCTAGGAGGGGTGTCAGGGGGTTCTCTAGGAGGGGGTCAGGGGATTCTCTAGGAGGGGGGTCAGTGGGTTCTCTAGGTGGGAGGGGGTTCAGGGGGTTCTGCTAGGAGGGGGGTCAGGGGGTTCTCTAGGAGAGGGGTCAGGGGGTTCTCTAGGGGGAGGGGGGTCAGGGGGTTCTCTAGGGGGAGGGGGGTCAGGGGGTTCTCTAGGAGGGGGGTCAGGGGTTCTCTAGGAAGGGTTCTCTAGGAGGGGGGGTCAGGGGAGGAGGTTCTCTAGGAGGGGAGGGGTCTCTCGGAGGTATTCTAGGAGGGGAGTCAGGGGGTTCTCTAGGAGGGGGGTCAGGGGGGTTCTCTAGGAGGGGGGTCAGGGGGGGTTCTCTAGGAGGGAGGGGGGGTTCTCTAGGGGGGGACTCACTCTGTCCCCAGGCAGCAGCAGCGGCTCGTTCCTGCTGCTCAGCTTGTTCAGCAGGCTGTAGGCCAGCTTCTGACTGCGGCTCCACAGTTTACCTGCAGGAGAAACAGACATTAACCACCCCTCTGGGGTCCAGCGTCCTCCCAGGCTGCGCCAGAGCCTGGTAACCAGGAACTCAAAGAGGCAGACTTCACCTTGTTTCCTGTTTGTTACGGCCGTGTTCTACGAGAGGCTCGTTTGTGTGGCAGCTCTCAGAATCTCTCAGCATCTTTTCTCCAGTGCCCAGTGCTAGACAGCGTGTAAACCTTTACAGACACCCTGTCTGAGAGCCTTGGTGTCAGGGCAGCATGAGGAGCTGGTTTGCCTACCAGCTACGGTTAGGAGTTCAGGAGCCCAGCAGCATGAATACAAGGTCAGATTGAGCCCAACAAAGTGAAAAGCCCTGTTCACTTCGATTAAGTTGTCTCATTATTAACCTAAAGTTAACACTTTGAAACACCCAAACAACACTTATCTGTAATCCAATTCCCTCTACCTCAATTAATGAAATGAGTTGAAGATTCAACCAGGCAAGGCTAGGGAGTTGTGTTGATACAGCACCTCAAACAACAGGCCCCTCAGCGCAATCGATAGAACACAGCAAAAGGCAATTATTGCAAAAAGGGATGTGAAAAACAAATGACCACAGAAGGTCAAACAATAACTATGCCAGTGTGGAAGAAGATATTGATGACATGTTTTGAGGCATTTCGATAAAAACAGATAAACTCTGATCCACCAGTGAGGTTTGAAATGAGTAGAACACAAGGAAAAGGTACTGACACCTCAGACTGGTCGGCCTACAGAAGGGCCAGCTCCTACCGCAGGGCCCAGCTCCTACCGCAGGGCCCAGCTCCTACCGCAGGGCCCAGCTCCTACCGCAGGGCCCAGCTCCTACCGCAGGGCCCAGCTCCTACCGCAGGGCCCAGCTCCTACCGCAGGGCCCAGCTCCTACCGCAGGGCCCAGCTCCTACCGTAGGCCTGTAGGCCCAGCTCCTACTGCAGGGCCAGCTCCTACCATAGGGCCCAGCTCCTACCATAGGCCCAGCTCCTACCGTAGGGCCCAGCTCCTACCGCAGGGCCCATTTCCTAGCGTAGAGCCAGCTGTTTAGGCCCCGTTTCCTACCATAAGGAGTGAGTTGGGTCCAGGTCTACTATAGGGTCCAGTAGGGTCCAGTAGTGTCCAGGTGTTACCGTAGGTGAGTGTGTATGGTCCAGTAGGGTCCAGTAGGGTCCACTAGAGTCCAGGTCTTACCGTAGGTGAGTGTGTAGACGGCCTTGCCAGAGTTATCCAGTGCGGTCAGACAGGGGCTCTTTGGCTGAGTGGTCCCCCAGCGCTGGAGGGCTGCCAGCAGGGAGGGAGGCCAGTGGGCCCCCCCCCCCTCCAGAGGCTCGCCCTCCAGGGGCCCCATTTGCTGGCCCTCGGGCTTGGGCTGATGGGGGTCAGGCTGTTGGACTGGGAGGACCAGAATTTAGATATTTAGCATTGTGGTTATCAGGAGATAATAATAATACAGTTACTTTAGTACCTGTTAAACGTGTGTTTACAAAGTCAACCATAAATAGACACAGGCCCTTACAGAATAAGCAGTGGGCTCAGACAGTTTCAAGGGGTTGTGTTCAGCAGAGTTCTGTTAAACTGCCTGTTCGTTCTAGATGACTCTTTATCCCTTACTAATATCCTCTTTACCCCTTTCCAATCCCATAACCAACCTCCAGCCCCCCCCCCCCCCCCCCCCCCCTCTGTGTGGGCCAGACCCCGTCACACACACATGGTTCATAGAGAAGCTTATCTCCTGATCCACACACCACCTCCAGATGCATACACAACACACACACACACACACCTTCAGATCCACACTAGAGCTTTGACTTTTGCCCAAAAATCATATTCGAAGTTTGTTTGTTTATTAATATTAATATTCAAATATATTTTAATATTTATTAATAATATTTTGATGCCTTTAGTAAGACGTCGATTGGGCTTCGCGAGATTTGTTTACCGCGTTGCTATAGTTACCGGTCTTGCGTGTTCCAACGGTTTATTAGGTTTTCTAATAAATCGCTGTCTTTAATCAATAGGCCTACTGAATTCACTGCCTCTTCCGTGGTCATTACAATATTGTGAATAGACAGCGTCGGGTTCTCTGACCTCTCTCCCTCTTGCCTGCCCATAACAGGTTCCAATATTAAGGACTGCCTAATATTCGTTCGAATTTTGATTTTTTTTTTTGATATTCGAATTATATTCAAATAACGAAGTTCAGAGTCAAAGCCCTAATCCACACACAAGCACACACACACACACATACACCCACACAAACACAGACACACACCTCCAGATCCACACACACTCCTCCAGATGCACACACAAGCACACACACACACACACACACACACACACACACACACACACTACACCACACACACACACACAGCACACACACACACACACACACACACACACACACACACACACACACACACACACACACACACACACACACACCCCTGCTACTGCAGGACAAAATGGCTTAATGGAGCGAGAATGTGCCCGCTGTTCCTGTGTGTTCTAGTGTGTAAGTTTGTTTGTGTTGGTGTGTCCTGTCGCCCCCTCCACCACACCACACCGATCCGAAACCACAAGCAAGGCCCGCCTCTTCAACCTCATCAACCAATAAAAAGTCTATGTTCCTTACGAACAAACACTCAGATACCCAACCAAAGCCTGGACAGACAATACTTGAGATAAAAAGTGATGTAGTGGGTTACACTCTACGGCTATGGATGGATCCCGGTCCCAAGCTCAAACTGAATGCACACTGTTTGATAAACGTGGGATAAGATATAAACATGGACTCATGCCCTCAAAGGGATGAATGATCTCCACAGACTGTCTAGTGGGAGGGGCTAGGTAACAGGTTAGACTCTGAGGATCATACGATCCACGCTGTGAAAGGCAGCGAAGGTCCAGGGGGGTTTTCTCCCATGTTGAATTCATGTTGCATGTATTGGTAACTGACCAATGAGGGGAGAGGATGCAGAGGGGGAGGAGCCTCTTACCATCCAGAAGCTCTTCGAAGTCGTCCAGGAAGAACTCCCTGAGTGGGGGTCGCTTGGGCCGCTTCAGGGTGTTGAGGAGCTGCTGGATCTTAGAGGAGACGCGGCTGTTGACCGGGACCCCTGCAGGAGGGGGGGGGGGGGGA
>OLKM01001908.1:0-72351 GCA_900291075.1 Melanogrammus aeglefinus
GCTCAACTTTTTAATCTCTGCATATAAACTCGGAAACGGCTGCGCGCATTTATTAAATCGTCTGGCCTGCTCCCCACAATGGCGTGGCGATGTTTTGGTTGCATAGCAGGATTCTGTAGTCTTCGCACAGGCCTGGCCTCTCCAATCCCTGTTTTGCGCAGCCTATAACTGCTGCTTCATCGCACACGGTCCTGCCACCTGAGAAGAGTCTGCACCTGAGCTGTGTTGGGATGCCGCCATGGCTCACTTGCCAAAGATCTCCGCACACGCTGTGCGTTAACACACGAGATTAGACTTTTTACAAGTGTGCGTGGCACCTGTCCGCTCTGCTGCTCGCCGATCTGCTCTTCCTCTCTCACGTCTCCGACACTCATTATCTTCGCCGGGGCAATTCGCTCTTGCTTCCGGGGATTGATAACAGCCGCGCCAGTTTCCCTTTTTGACGGCGAGATCAGCGTAGGAGCCAACCGCGGAGAGTTTGAGGTCGGGTGGAGATTCTGGTGTATGAGTCCCGGTCGTTAGCGGACTCAGAAACTTCTCTTAGCGTCCACTCTCATAGCGCGCGCCTATTACTTAATTATTCGGTCCCCGTCACACAACAGCACACCTTTCTTTCCGATTATTCGTGACTCTAATTTGGAGCGAGTGTGTCTTGGTGCTATTGAATACCTGGGCAGAGCCTAAGTGACTTTTTTACATTGCGGAGGAGAGCGAGCGGTTGCGCGCGAGTAGTTGTCATTACGTTTACCGCACTTTCGGTAGGGCGGTGGCCTGGCCCTGACCCTATCGCGATGAGTATGGAGAGATATAAACTCCCCGTATGAAAGCAAAGCGAATAGATTCACCATCAATTTGAAGTGTCTGGCTGTGCAGTTAAAGGGAACTGTACCACCATTATTGTGTCTGTGTTTACGGTGTCCACCTAAGGCCTGCTTCCCACTCTTCATGCCACCGCACCATCTCTTCTCTAATTTTTACTGCAGATCTATGTGCTCATCACTCCAAATTATAATTTGTAACAGGGGGGGACTTGTAATATTCATGGCTTGACAATCCTGAATGATCAATTGACGTTTATCTCCACACTGGGAATATGGTTTAAACTCACAAAACAGTATTTGTCACATTATCCAACACATTCAATAAGCGGGCCATTGTTATTGCCTCTTAGAGCGTGATCTGCTGCGTTACTGGTTCTTTGGCGCGCATAATAATCTCCGGGTACAGAAACTCCCATTGGTCAGATCACAAATTCATAAACTTTGATGTCAACTCTCCTGGTTGCTCCAAATTCCGTCAAGAACCGGTACATGTCCTTCCGTAACATTAAGAACCATGCAAACACCACAGAACCTTAACAGTTTAATTTCTATGTCAATTCTCATGCCCACCCTCTCTCTGGTTACTGAACTTGTCGACCATTACAACAGGCACACTAACTCACCGCACTGGACTCCCTCTTGGCTCAATAAAACCTGCCACAGTGGACTTTCCCTAGAACTGGCTCCATGGGTTCTCACCTCAGATCTTCCGGCCAGCAGCTTAAAACTCAATAGCCGCCGCCTTGAGCACCTTGCCAAGAAACCGGACTCACTGTTTCACCTTCAAATGTACTCGCGACAGTCAGCCCTCACCTGCCACAAGACTGCTCACTAAATGCTGCTAAATCTGCCTTCTACATCCAACATCATTCCACCGGCGACGGAAACAACACCAGGACTCCTTTCTCCACAGTAAACAACTTCTCAAAGCCCAAAAAAACTGCCACACGCTTCACATCAGCCCCTCAGTGTCAGAAATTCTCTTGGACTTATCCAATCCACAAAGTTACTTCATACATCACCATCTCACCCCCTCCCTGTTCTTTCAGTCAAACAACTCCTTGCTCAATGTTACTGTCCGGCCCACTACACCTTGTCTGCTTCCATCTTCCGTCAAATCTTCGTCAAAGATCAACCAGCGTTATCTCAACTAATCATGTCTTCCAGTTCTCTGCTACTCTATATCTTCGATCCACTTCCTACCACATGGTCAAGACAAATGGTCAACTGTCGTCTGTCTCCCCACACTCTCCTCACTCATCACGGAAATTGTGCACTCCTCCCTGTCAAATGGGTTATTGTTTCTCCTCCCTACTCACAACCGCCTTCAGTCACACCCATATTAAAGAAGACGCTGGTTTAGACCCCACTGAATTCATAACTATCGCCTGATCTCAAACCTCCCATGTCATCTCAAAAATCATTGGAACGTTACAGTAGCCAGGCAACTCCAAGACCATCTTATCAACAACATAACCTTCTTTGAGCCTTCCAGTCTGGTTTCTGTCCCAATCACAGCACAGAAACAGCCTTCATTCAAATTACAAACCGACCTTCTTATTAGCAGCAGGATTCTGGCCTACTACTACCATCCTCATACTTGTTAGACCTCAGTGCCGTCCTTATGACACAAATCTAGCGTCACACCATCACTCTTAGATCGTTTGGCTGGCACTGGGGTCTCTGTTATTTCCTCTTCAGTGGTCCATTACCTACCTGTCTGACCGTTCACCAGTTTAATGTCAAGGAGTAAATTCCAGATCATCACCCTCACCATCTCCGCCACGGTGTTCCGCAATGGTTCTGTCCTTGGTCCCCTACTTTTCATCATCTATACTCCTCCCTCTTGGCAATATTCTTCCGTCACTTTTGGTATCCACTTTCACTTGCTTATGCTGACGACACCACCCGGCGAGATTTACATCACACCAAACCGGGACACTATATCCCACCTACTGCCCTTAATGCGACTGCCTGCCAACCATCACTAACTAGGATGTCAAACAATAAGTTAAAACTCAACGGCAATAAAAGTGAAATTCTCCTCATCGGATCCAAATCATCACTCTCCAAATTACACCCCCCCAGTATTCTCATTGACGGCTGTCTGGTCTTGCCACTTCAACCGCAGTTAAAGCCTTGTGGCTGTTATTTGGACAGTACCGCTCTCCATAACACATCCCACATCAACACATCTCACGGCACAGCCTTTTTCGCGACCTCCGCCATATCTCGCAGACTCGCCGCTCCTCTCACCCAGCACTCCAACGAAAATCCTTGTTAATGCCCTTGTCACTTCTCCTCGTCTGTGAGTATTGTTGCAACTCCCTCCCTCACCGGTCTGCCTATCACAGAAAACTCATCCACCGCCTACAAACTAATCCAGAACACCGCGACGCCGTAGAATTACTCATCCATATTACACTCCCCCATGCAAGTCCTCTGGCTCATATTGAACACTCAGTCCTCATGCGTAAACTTCATTG
This sequence comes from Melanogrammus aeglefinus, assembly GCA_900291075.1. Classification (NCBI taxonomy): domain Eukaryota; kingdom Metazoa; phylum Chordata; class Actinopteri; order Gadiformes; family Gadidae; genus Melanogrammus; species Melanogrammus aeglefinus. Next base: position 3,308 of record OLKM01001908.1, read on the forward strand.
TGCTCCCTGTTCATTCAACTGTGTATACATTACAAGCTCTCTCCTCACGCGCTAACATTCCATAAGCTACTCCATACGTATCACAGGCCGGTTTCTACTCCCATATGCATCTCTAATTTTGCTTCATCCTGTTGTTACATCACCTATTCCATACAGTTCACACCACTCACCGTGTTCACTCGCGTTTCCTCATGCGCCGCCGCCTCTGCTTTCAACCCACTCTTTCTCACTTACCACGCTTGTGTGCTCGGGCGCTTTTAGCTGTTCTGCACCTGAAGACCTCTGGAATTCACTTCCCACTACACACATACGCACTCTGGACTCCATCGACACCCTTTAAATCCCACCTCAAGACACACCTTTTTAAATTATCCTACTCCCTATAACACTCTGTCCCCTAACCATTTTACCCACCTTATCTATGTTTCTAGCCACACTGTATTTTCTTTGTATGTATTCATCTATGTGCTATTGTATTTATACCTGTTTTTGTTTCTTGTTTTTGTCTCATTCTTTACATGTAAGGTGACCTTGGGTTCTTGAAAGGCACCAACAAATAAAATTTATTATTATTATTATTATTTTATTATTATCTACTTGCACTGAATACATGGCTTTCCAGAGTCTGCAATGAAAGAAGAAGGGGCTTTATTGACAATTTCAACTTGTTCTGAGGGCGCAAATATCTTTTCAGAGCAGATGGCCTACACCCAAACAGGTTAGGCTCAAAACTGTTAAGGGACAATCTTCTCTTCTCGCTCTCCCACAAATCTCCAAGGTCTGACTCACAGGCCACAGTCAGAGCACAGGTTGAGAAGAAGCGAGACTACAGCCTCCCCGACACATCTACTCTGCCACTATCTGATACACAGATAGCAGACAGACCACAGACCTTGAAGAGAGACAACAGCCTGCCCGACACCATGGACACCGTGCCTTCCCCCATCGCTGATGCTGGCTTGGCGAGGAACGGCCACCCCCCTCCTCTGCATTCCCCCATCAACGATGACCTCCAGCCTCATCTCTCCCATAGCCACAACAACAACTCCAGCTCCACTGTCTCCTCCCTTTGCAATTTTCCAGCTGAATTTAAGAAACTGGAATATGTTGGTATCAAACTTGCATCTGTGTTAATGATAGCATCGCCACGTCATGGCCACAGGCTGTACTGATAGTAGTCCTGAGTATTACTGAGACAAAAAAGGGTTCAAGGTTGCCTACGTCAAAACATGGCAACTTTTGCATTCCTGCTGTAACCACTAAGAGAGTAAACAAAGGGAAACTTAGACACACTGCTAACCTCACAAATCTCATACCTATTGCCTCCAAACCAAAAACAACCTTAAAGCCTATCAACAACCTCAGGATGGGTCTACTTAATGTTAGGTCTCTTAATAAGAAATCAATTTTAGTTAATGATTTTACTGCCACCTCTAAACTGGATTTTATGTTTTTAACTGAAAAATGGCTGGAACAAAATAACAGTGCAACCGTTCTGATAGAGACAGCTCCTCCCAACTATAACTTTTTTGATGCATGTAGATCTGGAAAAAGAGGTGGAGGGGTTGCTGCTATATTTAAAAATGTTTTTCAGGGGAAAATATGTTATTTGGTGATTTTCCATCATCTGAATACCTTTGTGCTGAATTGAAATGAATAATTTAATTATTTACAAGCCACCCACATACTCTTCGATGACTTCACATAATTATTGTCTAGCATCTCCACAGACTTTGACTGTCTAGTTATAACTGGTGACTTCAATTTCCATACTGATGATTTGAATGACAAGTGTGCAAAAAAACTTTTTACCATTTTGGACACATTTGAACTGTCTCAACATGTGAAAGAGACTCATTGTTAGGGGTACACTCTAGACCTGGTTATCACAAAGGGCCTCAATGTTTCTGATCTCTCTGTGACTGATCCTTCCTTGTCTGACCACTTTTTTGTTTTCTTTAATATATATTTTATTCCCGACGTACAGACAAAATCAAATACTGTCAAAAAACGGTATATCAATGAAGAATCTAATGTACTTTTTAAAAAAGGCCATCTCCTTGCTACCACCTCTCAACCCATGTTCTGCTGATGATCTTGTACAGAACTTTAATTTGAAAATTTTGAAAGTCATAGATGTCATTGCACCTTATAAGGTTGAAACGATTTCTGGAAAGCAAAAGGCACCCTGGAGAAAAGCTGCTTCTGTAACAGCACAGAAAAAAGAATGCAGGAAGGTTGAACACATCTGGCGTAAAACAAAACTTCATATTCACCAAGATATCTATAAAGAGAGCCTTCGTGCCTACAATTTAGACTTAAAAAGTGCTAGAGAAACATTTTTCTCCAATATCATTAAAACCAATACTAATAATGCAAAAACCCTATTTGCAACTGTGAACAGACTGACCTACCCCCCCAACACAAATTCCACCTGATCTCCATTCCACGCAGAAATGCAATGAGTTTGCAGCTTTTTATACTGATAAAAAGGCATTAGACGTGCCATCAATATCTCCACTTCAAACATAAATGTTGGACTACCACCTTGTTCAGGCAAAAATGACGTGGCAGGGATGGCATGCTTTAATGTTATAGACTCTAAAACTCTTGTGGAAACTGTGACACACCTAAAGCCATCCACCTGTTGCCGTCATACTTTAGCTACCAACCTCTTTAAGAATGTTTTTGACTGCCTAGCAATAGGCATATCAGATAGTTAACAATTCTCTCCAGTCAGTCAACTTCCCAAAAGCCTTGAAAACTGAAGTTATTAAACCCCTATTTAAAAAAGCGGAGCCTAGATACCTCTATTATTAACAACTACAGACCAATATCAAATCTACCCTTCATAAGTAAAATCATTGAGAAAGTTGTCCTCCAGCAACTTATTCACTTCCTGGCATCAACTGGTTGCTATGACACCTTCCAATCAGGATTTCGACCCCTGCGCAGCACTGAGACCGCCCTTATTAAAGTTGTAAACAACATCTGTCTTAACACAACTCTGGCAAAACCTCAATACTAATGCTAATAGACCTCAGTGCTGCATTCGCACTGTAGACCATACAATACTTTTGGACAGGTTAGAAAACTGGGTGGGGCTTTCAGGCACAGTGTTAAATTGGTTCAGGTCACGTAAATCTATGTATCGCTATCACCAAATGACTATCGGCCCATAGATCTGCTGTGCCAGTGCATTGAGCAAGTGAAAGACTAGATGTGCCGAAATTTCTTCAACTAAATAAGGATAAAACAGAGATAATTGTATTTGGTGCTAAAACGGTAAGGCTTAAAGTAGGGATGAGCATGATTAATCGACGATCGACTAATTGATCGTTAAGAATTTCGTCGATTACGTACATTTTTCATCGACTAAACTAATGCCGTGTGCAATTAAACATTTTACCACACGGGTGCAATATTTAAATTTGCGGCTCCTTCCCTGCAATAAACATCCCGCTTTGTGCTGTGGACTCTTTACGCCTAGCAGCTATAAAAAGCTATAAAAACTATAATACTATAAAACCACAAAATGACTATTATTGCAGGCTATGTGGAAAATGCGCCGACTTTGGCTCAGCCTGGCTCCACCCTCTTCCGCTACGTAGCTAAGATGACGTTGAGTACGAAAAGTGTACATCTCCACACACTTCGCGATCGTTTCTTTTCAGTACACTTATTTTCGCCCGATCTGAATCGGAACGCCCTACGTACTCACATTTAGGCTAGTAAGTACGGATAGTATGGATATTGGAACACGGCGATGTATTTCAAAAGTAATCATGAAGCGGACGAGGCCACGGCGAAGTCTGGTGTGGGACCAATGTGATTTAAAAAATTACCTAATGGGGAGCACTATAGGCCTACCACTCAAGGCGAGGTTGGCATCGAAGCAGAAATCAAGAACTTTCTGAGGCCCTGGATTGCGCCCCTACTACAGGCTGGTGGAAAGTTGTTCCCTCGCTTTGCCAAGTGAGCACGGAGGTATTTGTGCATCACGGCAGCGTCGGTCCCCTCAGAGCGGGTGTTTTCGGCGGCTGGACTGACTGTCTCCTGGCTGCGGTCGCGTCTGACCCCGGAGCATGTCAACATGCTCATCTTTCTGAACACAAATCCGTAGACTGGTGCTGAAGTTGTGCGAGTTACAGGTTCTATTTTCAGAAGCTTTGTTACCAAGCCTAATTCATTGTTCTCTGCCTTCTTTCTCTGCCTTTTTTTTTTTAAATTTTGTGTTACATTTGGCAAAACCTGTCCGAATTAAGTATAATACATTTTTGGTTAAGTTATAACATGATTTTTTTAATATATTATTGTTATTATTTTTGGAAGAAACTAGGGTTGTGTTTATTTTTAGTTATGTTCATGAGCGCCAGCTTCGAGCTGCAGGCTCCGTTGCTTAGTTTAGGTTTAACTGAGTTGTTCATCTAATAATAAAGATCCCAATGAGAAAAACGCTGTTTTTGTATTTTCATTTCATTTTGAAGGTGAATACTTAAGCCTATAAGCATATAAATACTTAAGCAATATTACACGAGAGGGAGTGCGTTGTATCACAGCCGTGCGGATATTCACTACAACAGTGAACATCACTGTTGTAACATTTGTTTTTTTTATTTAATGATTTATTTGGCACCGCCAACACAAATGGATCCGCGACTGGTACTGAACTGTTGCAAAGCAACGCAAAAAAAAAATAAAAAATTAACGATTACCGGTAATCGACTAATTGATCGTTAATTCCCCCGACGATCGACTAAGACAACTTAATCGAATGCCCATCCCTAGCTTAAAGTAACCCAACACCTTCACTATCTGTCCCTGAAAACCTCAATCAAAGCCAGAAATCTAAGGGGTTATCATGGATTCTGATAAACATTTCGACAGTCACATGAAATCAGTTACAAAATCTGCATATTATCGCCTTAAAAATGTAGCAAGACTTAAGAGGGCTCATGTCCACCGAAGACTTACAAAAACTTGTACATGCCTTTATCACTAGTAAGCTTGATTACTGCAATGGTATCCTTACGGGTCTCCCAAAACAAACTTTAAGGAAGCTTCAGCTTGGCCAGAATGCTGCTGCTAGAGTTCTAACAAAGACTAAAAGATGTGAACATATTACACCAATTCTTAAATCGTTACATTGGCTTCCTGTAGGTCAGAGAATTGATTTTAAAATCCCTACATGGTTTAGGCCCAAAATATTTAACTGATATGCTTCCACTACATAAGCCTTCTAGAACACTAAGATCTTCTGAGACCAATCTGTTAATTATCCCCAGAGTAAATAAGAAACGGGAAAGCAGGATTTAGTTACTATGCAACAAATAGCTGGAATAAACTCCCTGAGGATTTAAGACTTGCCCCAACTCTGAGCACCTTTAAAACAAGATTGAAAACATTTATGTTTGCTTCAGCTTTCTGCTAAATCTTAAATACATTGCACTTTCTTAAAAGCTTTTTTCTTTTTTTTAACTTTGCATTTATTTTCTATTTTATTGCTAAAATGCCTTTTTTACTTTCCCTTTATTTTCTATTTTTACCAGAAAGATACATGTTCTGATACCAGAGAGAAAGGATAAGGGTTTGAGACACAAGTTGTGTCTGGGTTAGAGTCCTAGAATCTGGGTTGGAGTCCCAGCAAAAGGACCAAGTTCCTTAGGTCGGGTTGGAGTCCCAGCGAAAAACCTGAGTTCTGTCTGGGTTAGAGTCCCGACGTCTGTCTGGGTTGGAGTCCCAGAATAAGGCCTTTGGTTCGTGATTAGAGTCCCGAGGTATGTCTGGGTTAGAGTCCTAGAATCGGGGTTAGAGTCTTAGAATAGAGTCCTAGCCTAGAATAGAAATTGACAAGAATCCGGATTGGAATCTCAGAGAAAGTACCAAGTTCCTTTAGGTCGGGTTGGAGACGTGGGTACCAGAGAGACTGTTGATCTGATCTTAAATACATTGCACTTTCTATTCTACTTATTTCTTTGCATGTTTTCTTTTACTTATGTATTATTTTATTTTATTGTATGACAATGTTTATATATGAAGCACTTTGAGTCTGCCTTGTGTATGAAAAGTGCTATATAAATAAAGTTGCCTTGCCTTGCCTATCTGTTTTATTTGTTTTGTGGTTAATTATACTGTTGTGGAATAACTTTTAATGTCTTACCCCGCAACCAAATATTCATTTGTCTTCAAGTAGGTTAATGAGACTTAATTTAAGTTATTCAAATTCATGGTGCTTTATTTGTGACGGGTTGTTGGCTAGTGTCACTGCCTAAAAGAATAGTAACTGGGAGTGTGTCATCCACACCAAAATATTTTCATACTTTTAGTTTTTACTAGTATTTAAAGTACTTAAAGAGTACTTTTTTGGAAATAAAGTGACTGTTCCAGTAATGCTGTGCGCTGTCTTGTACTGTATGTGTATTCTATGTTAATGAGTAGTGACATCATTAGCCTTTTAAAGACCCAATAGTGCTTTCTTGTACCTACCCTTTAAACCACATATACTGTATGTCAGAGAGATAAAGCACAAAAGTTTCCGGGTGGTGTGTAAGAGGTTGTAGGGAGTTGTGTAGGGTGTGTTTGAGATCTAAAGTGACCTGATTTTTTTCTAGATTTTTTGCAATGTTTCAATCCAACCCCCATAGCTCTAGGACCTCAGGAAAGGGGAGTCCATCTAAACCACCACCGGGCTGGTTTGGGGAAAAGGTCCAACTATCACACATAAACCTGTGTGTGTGTGTGTGTGTGTGTGTGTGTGTGTGTGTGTGTGTGTGTGTGTGTGTGTGTGTGTGTGTGTGTGTGTGTGTGTGTGTGTGTGTGTGTGTGTGTGTGGTGTGTGTGTGTGTGTGTGTGTGTGTGTGTGTGTGTGTGTGTGTGTGTGTGTCTCACCGTCAGCGGCGTTGCAGCGTGAGGCCAGCTCCCAGAGGACCAGGCCCAGGGCATACATGTCGATGCGCAGGAACGAGTCCCGCTGGAAGTTGATGGCCCCCTCCAGCACCTCGGGGGCCATGTACCTCCTGGTACCCACCTGGGAGGGGCAGGGGACAGGGTCAAGTCTGAGTGTGTGGGACGGTGTTTATCTTGGAGTTTGTGTGTGCGTTAAATGAATCCTAAAAAACGATACGGTATGATACTGTTTAATACATCAACAGAAAATGCCTGACAACCTACATCTTATTCAAAGGAATGTACAGTGAGGCAAAAAAGTATTTAGTCAGCCACCAATTGTTAAGTTCTCCCACTTAAAAAGACGAGAGAGGCCTGTAATCATCATAGGTAAACCTCAGCTATGAGAGACAAAATGAAAAAAAAAATCCAGAAAATCACATTGTCTGATTTTTTAAGAATTTATTTGCAAATTATGGTGGAAAATAAGTATTTGGTCACCTACAAACCAGCAAGATTTCTGGCTGTCATAGACCTGTAACTTCTTCTTTAAGAGGCTCCTCTGTTCTCCACTCGTTACCAGTATTAATGGCACCTGTTTGAACTCCTTATCAGTATAAAAGACACCTGTCCACAACCTCAAACACTCACACTCCAAACTCCACTATGGCCAAGACCAAAGAGCTGTCAAAGGACACCAGAAACACAATTGTAGACCTGCACCAGGCTGGGAAGTCTGAATCTGCAATCGGTAAGCAGCTTGGTGTGAATAAATCAATTGTGGGAGCAATTATTAGGAAATGGAAGACATACAAGACCATTGATAATCTCCCCGCAAGATCTCACCCTGTGGGGTCAAAATGATCACAAGAACGGTGAACAAAAATCCCAGAACCACACGGGGGGACCTAGTGAATGACCTCCAGAGAGCTGGGACCAAAGTAACAAAGGCTACCATCACTAACACACTACGCCGCCAGGGACTCAAATCCTGCAGTGCCAGACGTGTCCCCCTGCTAAAGCCAGTGCATGTCCGGGCCCGTTTGAAGTTTGCTAGAGAGCATTTGGATGATCCAGAACAGGATTGGGAGAAGGTCAGATGAAACCAAAATAGAACTTTTTGGTAAAAACTCAACTCGTCGTGTTTGGAGGAGAAAGAATGCTGAGTAGCATCTAAAGAACACCATACCTAAAGTGAAGCATGGGGGTGGAAACATCATGCTTTGGGGCTGTTTTTCTGCCGAGGGACCAGGACGTCTGATCCGTGTGACGGAAAGAATGAATGGGGCCATGTATCGTGAGATTTTGAGTGAAAACCTCCTTTTATCAGCAAGGGCACTGAAGATGAAACGTGGCTGGGTCTTTCAGATGACAATGACCCCAAACACACCGCCCGGGCAACGAAGGAGTGGCTTCGTAAGAAGCATTTCAAGGTCCTGGAGTGGCCTAGCCAGTCTCCAGATCTCAAGATAGAAAATCTTTGGAGGGAGTTGAAAGTCTGTGTTGCCCAGCGAAGGCCCAAAAACATCACTGCTCTAGAGGAGATCTGCATGGAGGAATGGGCCAAAATACCAGCAGCAGTGTGTGAAAACCTTGTAAAGACTTACAGAAAACGTTTGACCTCTGTCATTGCCAACAAAGGGCATGTAACAAAGTATTGAGATGACCTTTTGTTATTGACGAAATACTTATTTTCCACCATAATTTGCAAATAAATTCTTTAAAAATCAGACAATGTGATTTTCTAGATTTTTTTTTTCATTTTGTTTCTCACAGCTGAGGTATACCTATGATGAACATTACAGGCCTCCCTCATCTTTTTAAGTGGGAGAACTTGCACAATTGGTGGCTGACTAAATACTTTTTTTGCCCCACTGTACCTGTTTATAACTAACCATCAAACAGTAGTAAGCCTCTCCCTTAACATGGAACTATTAAATATCCTAAGGAATGTCAGTAGAATTTACATGATCTAGAACGGCAACATGTACCGGTATAAAAGAAACCTCTAAATCTACAATGTAAGTTAACATTAAACCATTAAACACAGGGGCTGTGTCCCAGTGGGGGATGAAGCCACATCCATTGGTTGTTCCCGGTCCCGCCCCCGGCTCCAGGAAAGAGTGTCACTCTTTAGTGAAGAGTGCTTTTACTGTTCGATTATCCACTCTGAGCATTTACGAGATTCTTAGTTATTGTTCAGTGTAGGTTGGTTCATGATCCCTGTTGGTTCAAGAGTTTATCGTTTGTGTTTGAGTCGGGTAATCAAACCCTTAATAGGCTTTCGCCTCCGTATCTCTCGCACACTCTCACCTCACATTTATTAGACTGTATATAACCATTATGCAATAGTACCTTCAACATTTGAATGATTGCCTGAGAATGTGATACGCAATGAAAATGTATTACAATAGCAAATACAGGTTTAGAAATAATCATAAACATAAGTAACTTCTAACGTAACAAAAAGATAAAGATCTGAGAGAATGTAAACAGAGCAATAAAAGCGTTATTGGTCACAAATAAAAAAAAGCAACATTGCTATCGCTGAGTTTGCACATACTTGCTTGATATATATTCTACGTTTGCTGCAGGTTTTGGTTATTCGCCTAGTTCTTCCAGAAGACACACAGGAGCGATGTAAGCGCAGATGAGTGGTCATGTCTGTTGTATGACCAGAGCCTAAATACTATAGGACTTCTTGGCAGGTTACTGTTTTCTAGGCAAGGCTACAAATTGCAACCGTTTTGGTGGCATATGCTCCCAAAATTTAATCTGTGTGACCTGAAATATGATTGCGAGCATTCATTTTTACCCTTACTAAAGTTACATTTACAAACACCAAATTAAATCCACTATTTTCCGCAATGTTTTGGTTTGGTTTAATATATCGTTTGTTATTTAAGTATATATTATAATAATATATTATTATTATTATTAATATGATCATTAATCTGTACAGTTCTGCTGCTCACAGGATCGTCAAAATGTGTCTGCGTCTAAGTGCGTGCGTGCGTGCGCGTGGGTGTGCGTGGCGGTATTAACATGTCTGCGAGATAGCGTTTGTATGCGTTAGTGTGATTGTGTAAGGTTATCCGTTATCCATGTGTGTGATACAGCACGTGCGTCAGTGCCTGTGTGCGTGCGCTGCCATCCCCAACCTGTCCGTGCGTGTCCCCCGCCGACTTCCCGGCCTCGAACTTGAGTGCGAGGCCGAAGTCTGCGATGCAGGCGGTCAGGTCTTTCTTCAGCAGCACATTCTTGCTCTTCATGTCCCTGGGGGGTCACACACACACACACACACACACACACACACACACACACACACACACACACACACACACACACACACACACACACACACACACACACACACACACACACACACACACACACACACACACACACACACACACACAGTTACCTCAAGCATGTCAGCTGTCCCACCCACGAGATCTTGAAGCATGATTGCGGAGCTTGGGTAGTACCTGGGTGATAGAGGGCTTGGGGCCCCGGTACCTGTTTGATGGGGGGCTTGTGGCCCCGGTGCCTGTTTGATAGGGGCTTGTGGCCCCGCCACCTGTGTGTGATGGAGGGCTTGTGGCCCCGGTACCTGTTTGATAGGGGCTTGTGGCCCCGCCACCTGTGTGTGATGGAGGGCTTGTGGCCCCGGTACCTGTGTGCGATGGAGGGCTTGTGGCACCCGGTACCTGTTTGCGATGGAGGGCTTGTGGCCCCGGTACCTGTGTGCGATGGAGGGCTTGTGGCCCCGGTACCTGTGTGCGATGGAGGGCTTGTGGCCCCGGTACCTGTGTGCGATGGAGGGCTTGTGGCCTTCGCGATGCCCGGGGATGTCCTCATGGAGGTAGGCCAGGCCACGTGCTAGTGTCTGGGCCACCAGACACAGCTCGCCCCACGACAGCAGGTGGGCCTTCAGGTAGTCCGTCAGTGAGCCCTGGGAGGAGGGAGGAGGGGAGGAGAGTGAGGACGTTTTAGGTTGTGACAGGGTGCCTGTTTTATGCCGACATGGTGACTGTCTTAGGTTTTGACATGGTGACTGTCTTATGTTGTGACTTGTTGACTGTTTTATGTTGTGAAAGGGTGATTGATTTATGTTGCGACTGTTTTAGGTTGTGACTGCGTGAATGCTTAAGGTTGTGACGTGGTGACTGTTTTAGGTTGTGACGTGGTAACTGTTTTAGGTTGTGACGTGGTTACTGTTTTATGTGGTAACTGTGACGTGGTGACTGTTTCAGGTTGTGACAGGGTGACTTAGGTTGGATTGTAGGTGTTTTATTTTGTGGTTGATAAATCACCCTCTAGTGTACACTTGATGTAATAACACCATGTTGCGTAGGTTGTGGACATTTATGTTAAACTGTTGCCTCTGCACAAAGGATTTGGACTAGGGATGCACCGAAATGAAAATTCTTGGCCGAAACCGAAAAACCGAAAATGAGGAAACCAAGGCCGAAAACCGAAACACCGAAAGAAATTATTATGCCAATTATTAGTACCATTTAGGGTTGCCGCGGTATACGGTATTACCGGTGTTGAGGCCAACACCAAGTTATTTTTTATTATTATTTTCCAGTAATAAAAAAATAATTGCCGTCATCAATAGGCCTAAAAAAAAAAAAGTTTGGCAGTTTGCACTGTTTTATTTTTGATGTGTTTTTTCATAAAAAAATATATATATATATACAAACCTAATAGATGGGCTACCTAATAAAGCATTGGAACATGCAAGACCGGTAACCATAGCAATGCCGGTAAACAGACCCCGCAAAGCCCAATCCCTACGAGAGCTCCTCGCGATACGGCCATCCGGAGGCGCACAGAGCTTTTGGCTGTGATATTATATATAAAATGATATAATACTATTATATATAGAACGTTATAAGACGCTGTCACCGAGAATTGGCACGCTGCCAGACGCTGTCACCGAGTGTGAGAGGAGAGTTGATGGAGAAGATGGCGGTTGACCTAGTTTCAAAGTTTATACCGTTTATACTCGGTAATACCCGTGTTGACACGACTGTATTACTCGGTGTGAAAGTGTCCTCACCGCGGCAACCCTAGTACCATTGGATTTATGGCTATGAATGTGTACTAACTTCATTAAAATCAAGGCATTACAATTTTTGCAAATCACTATACGGGGTCTTTCTCAGAAACATTGAAAAACGTTTCCGGGTAAGTCAACCTGAAGCATCATTCTCCTGCAGTTCTCCCCAAAGACATATTTTTTTCATGGAGAATTGAAATCTGCCGCTGCTGAAACTTATTTCTGTCTATGTCTGATAGTGTGATTTACAAGAATTCGCTAGAATGTAGGACATTTAGTTTGTGAAACAATTCTCTTTTTCTGGAGGAGGACAGTGATATCGGACCACTCTCTTCGTTTTTCAGGGTTCAAGGGTGGCGAGCAGAGGCTGATATCAGAGGCTTCACAAACGTGAGGCACTCCAGAGGGCCACTCCAGGCAAACTGACAGGGAATCTTGGGATGTGAAACGTTTGTAATGCCCCGGTTGTAAGAATACTCAATAGCGACTTCAATAGCGAATAATAACTAGGTAAAATTCTTTCTCATCCTCCTGGAGAATGTAGTTAATTATAATATTGACTGTGGACAATAAGGTTATGATGTTCTAATTTCACTATTCTAGTGGCAACATTCAGCCACTAGAGGGCCCTCAAACACACTGATCCCTGTCCATGAAACCTTACGGTTATGTTTAAATGATCAAATACTGTTTAGAATATCTGACAAAGTTAGATTACGGTACACGGAACACGGTACATCATAGTCTACCATGATTAATCCTAATTTTAATAGATAAAAAAAAGGGAAACACACACACTTATCATTCAACTTTTGTTTTATCAAAATATCAAAAGGATACAAATGCTATGTGTTGTATAATTAATGAATCACAAATACTGCAGGCCGCATTCAGTCTTTGAAATCCCTCCTGCTGGGGATCCAATCACTGTGCCCATTGTCTAATAGTGAAAACAGACAGTGTGGTGCGAAGGGCCCCGTCTTTCAAACAGAGGCACCCATGAACAGGGAAACACTGCCCAGCAAACAGCCCTGAGTGATCATCAAGTGCTTTGCTCAAGGACCCCACATCCTTTTGTTTGTGTTGCCAAAAAAAACTGTGTAGGGAGAATCGACCCGACAACCACTCCAGTTGCTGGCTGTCTTAGGAGCGCTTGAACTTGAACCACCGCTCTTGTTGGGAACTAGTGTGTGTGTGTGTGTGTGTGTGTGTGTGTGTGTGTGTGTGTGTGTGTGTGTGTGTGTGTGTGTGTGTGTGTGTGTGTACCCTCTCGTGGTAGTCGGTGATGAGCCAAAGCTCCATCGCCAGGTTGTTGTTCCTCTTCTCCATGCCCATGAAGTGCAGGATGTTGTCGTGCTTCATGCCGCTCACGCTGTAGATGTCATACTCGTTCTGCCATGAAAGCTTGTCCTGGGAAAGGGAGGAGTTGGGGGGGAGAGGTGATGAGGGAGACGCAGACAGACAGAAAGAGAAAGGAAGATAGAAAGGGGGGAGAGTAATAAGGGAGGGGGGAGAAAAAAGTGGGAAAAGAGAGACAGGGAGAGGTTGGGAGACAGGGAGGAGACATAAATGGGGGAGGGAAAAAGATGGAAGGTGAGAGAGAAAGTCGGCAAGAGATGAGGAGAGAAAGAGATAGTGAGAGAGAGAGTAAAACGTCCAAAAAATAGTATATTTGCTTCTCTTAGACTCTTAGTTTATTTGAATGAATACAGAAAAAGGGCTGGGAAGGGGTGATTATATAGACCTAGCTAATGCTATATTGCATAATAACATAATAATAATCAATGCTTTTTTCTCTACCTTTTGTCATTATAGCCACCAAACATGCTTGATTTTAAAGCAGTTCTCAAAAAATGTCCTCTGTAATGTTAGCAAATTGATTATAATATTATCCGCAACTTTCCTCTGCTATGGTGGAAAACATTTGGTTGTTATAGTGTTGTTATAGTGTAATATTTGGGCGGGGCTGTCCGGTACCTGAATTGGGAAGATCTTGACAGCCACGTATTCGCTGAGGAGCCGCGCTTTCCACACGCAGCCGAACCGGCCCCTGGCCTTCACCTCCACCAGCTGCAGGGGCCTCTGGGCCATGATGGGGGACGGTGGAGAGGGCCCGGGGTCCTGGGCAAGAGAGAGAGACAGAGAGAGATGGAAGGAGGGATAGGGAAGCACATCGAGAGACAATGATGGAGGGAGAGAGAAAAGGAGAGACAGGGACAGAGAGAAGGAGACAGCGAGAGAAGAGTGAGAGGAAGAGAGATGGGACAAGAGAATAGAGATAGAGGGAGAGAGAGAGAGAGAGAGAGAGAGAGAGAGAGAGAGAGAGAGAGAGAGAGAGAGAGAGAGAGAGAGAGAGAGAGGTTTGATGGACCAGATTGTGTGTTCCCCAACATAGGCGTCCAGTGTGGGACAAAACGGGGCTACAACATGGGGGGGGGGGGGTGAAGCGTTATAGTTATTCACAATCTTGACCCCTTTGCATGGTGTGACAAGCAGGCCTTGCTTTGGCAAGCTATGGACCGCAGGTTTGATTCTCTGCCTGTGTGCTTCAGCTTGGCCTCGCGAAACCATCCTGATGACCACCTCTGTGCTTCCCAGTGAATATGAGTTTGGCCTTGACTGGGTATCAACTCTTACCAAATATGGCCACAGCCTAATCTTAAGGCTTGGTTCTAAAACCTCCAGCCAATCAGAATGAAGCTTGGCTCTCTTCGCTCTCGCCGAATCCAGTGATCAAAGAATTGCGTGCGGTCTGTGCCTGTTTTGACGTTGTTATTCAGTCTATTTCTGATAAAGAAAACTTTTTTCATTGCTACGTTGATTGGTCCACTCTCAAATTGTGTGCACTTTCACCGTGATCAAGGCCGGACCAATCTGCTGAGGGAAAAAGAGTGGAGCTCATAGGATCAGGATGTCTCACAAGGCTGGCTTCAGTGCACAATGTTGAACAATATAAAAATGTCAAGTGAGTCGAGTCCATGGTAGCAAAACACTGAAGGGCATTCAGAAGCTGGCGGAAGCAAAAACGTGATGCTTGGGTCGCAGACAGATTAAACACTGCTTTTGTCTGCTGAACTTTGAAAACATACAATAAAAGTTTGATTTTGTTTTTTGACGCTTTCAAATCAAAACCTAGATTTTGCACCTTGTGACATCATTGTGATCATCATCATAGGTTGCAACATCTAACATACGTATTTGATACATCCAAACATTTAATTGCCGTTTCGGGTCTATATCAAACAAATGTAAATTCAAGAATGGCGTGACTGTTTCGTCATCGAACCGTCAACGTTGCCACCCAGTAAAGTCCACCCTCCTGCCTCCATCCCATAATCGCACACACCGAACACACTGGACCCCACAAACCCCCCCCCCCCCCCCCCTTCGAGTGCACTGTTTCGTCACTTTTCCCTGATCCGATATAATTCAAACGGATCACATTCCCGTTCTTCCTCTCCTTACATTTCATCCCGGCATCCTGTTTTCCTTGGCGGCGAATAACGTCACCTTTGCGGAAACCCGACCCGCTCCGAACCGCTGCCCCACAATGTCTTTATAGTCAGTACCCTGGGAGGGGGGGGGGGGGCGGGAACGAATCCCTGTACATCCCGTCAGAAGTGATCGACTCCCTTGAACTCTCAAGCCTTGATCTGAATACATACACTACCCCCACCCCCTCCATCTTCCTCCTCCTCCTCCTCCTTCTCTTTCCGGACGGTGGGACATATGCAAGCGTCGTCTGGTATATGCGCCCCGGGGCCGGGTTTCAACCGCCCCCGAGCCCTTCTGGGTTTCTCCCCCGGGGGGGGCCACCGGATCCGGGGGTCCGGTTGCAGGTTCCATGCCGGGTTGCATTGAGTCAGCAGACCACCGGAAATGGGGCATTGGGTGGGTGTGGAGGGTAGAGTAGGTGTGAGGTAGGGGGGATGGGTGGGGTTTGGGAAGTCAAACTCTGTCATCCAAACCTCCCCCCCTCCCTAACTGCCCTCCTTTTCGCGGCGTCATCATCCTGCTCGGGTTACTGCTGCATCGGCCGCATCAGAGCCTGGGCTCAACAAACACCCCGCTTCCAGTGGTGTCTTTACGTTCAGACCCATGAGTTCACATCCCACCTGTTCTATTGACATTGCCGGTGTTAATCTAACAAAGTGTTCCTGTGATAACAACATGATATGTCAATGTTTCCTGGTACCTGGCCTTCTCAAGGAAATGTTAACCCTAACCCTGCTAACCCTAGCCCTTCGCTCACATCGTACGGCTGAGCTTAAAACACAAAACCGCTGTTGAGATGCTAACCAGAACTCCAAAGAGGAGATTCACTTCCATGCTACTTTTGGTTATTCCCGTAGAAGTGAACCAGGGCGGGTTGAGGCGTTTCCGTTTTGAACTTGACAAACGTGCTCCACATACGCCCCCGCCCCCTTTCCCCCCCCCCCCCCTTCACCCTCTCACTTCTGTTTTGTACATAATATTATGCACAATTCATAATCCAGGTCCCCCAGTCCTCCGGATGGAGCAAGTGGAGAGCTGGGCTGTCCACACCGTATGTTTTAAAACTCCTCCAATGGGCAGCCTACCAAGCGCTGGATCCGGGGGGAGGGGCAGGTAGTTTGTCATCTCAAATTAGGTCAAGCAAGGATCGGACCAATCTGAGGCATCGTAGGGGCCAGCAGGGGAGGGGGGAGGGAGAGGGAGGGTGGAGCGGGACCTGTGGGGTGTGTGGGGAGGGAGTGGGGCATATTTCATCATGCACACAATACGTTCGCCACACAAGAACGTCCATGCGATAAAGCCGGGGCAGACACACACACAATCACACACACATACACACACCAGACATCTGTTAGGGTGTGAGTGTGTGGTGTGACACTAGACTTATCCACACACACACACACACACACACACACACACACACACACACACACACACACACACACACACACACACACACACACACACACACACACACACACACACACACACACACACACACACACCTGTTTGGGAGTAAGTTTGACACTTATCTAGACACACATACCAGACATGTCAACACACACACACAGACACACACACACGCACACTTGACATGTCTAGACACACACGGGGGGTTGGGGGGAGTAAAAAAACAGGAGGGTATTATTTTGAGTCAAAAGGGAGAACAAATTAAGAGGAGCGGCTATTGAGGAAGAGGAGGGGGCGAGGGGAGCAATTTAGGATCTACAACAACGGAGTCTTCAACACAGAACTAAGCAAAACGGTGACTTATTATAAAACTGGTCCACTCAATGAAGAGGGGAAGGGAGGGGGAGAGGGGTGAGACTGGAATCAAGCTGCTCTTACCTCGACCATTATGTGAAAGGCGTGCTATTTGAAGAGGAGGAGGAGGGGAAGAAGAAGAGGCAAACAGGGACATTATTGGGGTTTTCTGTACCGTTGTGTTTGGGAGACAATGAGACCTGGAGTGAATGTGAGGTTGTGTGCTGGGGCAAAGGAACTTTTACTGTGTCAATCATTGGCATGACAAACACATTAATGATGTGGTATGAACGGGTTTCATACCGCATCGCCACACGGCTAATATGAGGTACATACAATTATGTTCAATTCACATAAATAAACCACAATAAAAACGTCCAAGAATATATTGATATCATTGAAACACATTCGTACACATCCTACCTAGTAGGGAACATATGTATTTATACTAATTCAAGTATCTTCTAAAATAATTGCTCCCAGGTTTCTGAGCCCAAAAAGATTGAGCGTCACAGTTAAAGTTACAACTATTTCCACAAGGGCAGAATAATAAAAACCTGGTTTCAAGGGAGCGAGGTACTTCGGCTCGCACACAAACCTTAACGGTGGAAAAGCAGTAACTTTGCTTTTCCACAGTCTTCTTTATACACAAGCTTGTGCGGTTCATTACTTGCGGTGGTCGGTAAACTAAGGGTGAAGAACGACGCTGTTGACTGACTGGTTTCGGAAATCAGCACCGCGTCTGATGAAACGGGCAAAACCACCAACAACGCCATCCACAGGGGTTACCCTCAAGTGTTACCAAACCAAATCCAAACCATTCGCCTTTTTTGGTGGATGTGCGTCGGTTTTGTCTGTCAGCCTTTCAAGTGCAATCTGGTGTCTTTCCCCTTCTGTTATCCCGCTTTGTGGAAGACGCTAAACAGAAACGACGCACGCGCATACTCGACGAGAGCTGAAGTACAAAATGGTTTCCCTTCCTCTCTTGTCTTAACAGCCACTCGGCCCACACTCGTCCTTGCACGCAGAGCTCCGAGGCCCCTCCGTTTATCACCATTTGCCGCCATAAAGGCCTCATCAATAATGCAACGGCTGCAGTGATTCATCTTCCGTATTCTGGGATGGAACCAAAATGGATGCCAGTGACACAACCCTCTTCTCCTCTGGCTCCTAGTTGGGTTTTCCAACTGATGACAATTACGTTCTGCCAGAAGGTTTTTTTCTTTGCTCAACTGTTTCAATTCACACACACAATTATTTGCGGCTCTGGTTTGTAGTATTTGATTTTTCGCCTCCTTTTTCATATTTTCTTTCAGCCGCAAAGGACTAAATTATCCAGAGAAGGAGTCACCTTTCAGTCTTTAGGCTGCTATGGAGGCCAGTGGCTAACTATTATACCAGCTGAGGACCTCAGCATGTTGCTTGCTTGTCTTTGGTATAAACAACCAACTGTCTTTTAAAATATGGGTCCTTTTCTTTTTCAATAATCCCCATAATCATATTCAATATAACAAACCATAAACCATGACTAACAATGGCCGTCCAGCTAGAAGCACGAAGCATGTCAGCACAGATGCATGCTTAACTCATTTGTATGTGCGTTTTTAGAGCAATTCTGGCATTCAACAAAACCATCGCATTTAGAACTCTCTCTGAGGCACGCATTACATCGAGAAGTGGTCTAGACTTAAACTAATCACGTACGGTAGGAAAAGCAAACAAACAACGTTATTTGGCTGAATGGCTTTGACTGATGAATACGTTTTAAATTGTATTGGGTCTAATAGTGTTAATTAGAACAAATCTTTGGCCGTGCAGCTCTTTGCTGATGGACTGATACTTCAATGATACTATGGAGATATTTGCATCGGTTTTATCTGAGCTATGTGCGCACACCTAGGTGTGTGTGTTAGGGCTTGGTTTTGGACACACACTCACACAAAAGACCCAATCTCAGTGCTCAATGTCCACATCATCACCGCCTATCTACTGAACCTGAAAGTTAATGGATTCAAACTACCAACAACCACAGCGCATAAAGCGAAGCTGTATGCCCAAAACCGCTGTGCATTAAAGCCTACTCTTCAGAACAATGTCAATAATATTAAACATGACATAATTCATATTTTTGGTTTGTAGTAGTAATATCAACAACAATAAGTCTTTTGGCATCAATGTCAGTGCAGCCTTTAGCAGACACAGCATTAGCTGCCTTTGTTTCCCTCTCCTCCACCACAACAGGTACTCTGATGCCACTTTTGACAATGCTAAATATGATGTGTAGGTAAAGTTATGTGTTAGGGTTTAGTTTGAGCGATTTCGGAAGGAGGACTTGTTTTGGGCGTTGCTTATGCTCACATGAATGCACACACACTCGTACACCAATATGTGGAATCCCTCATGTGTACAAATCATATAGGACACTTTCCTACACTTTAAATCTGAGGCACACCTGTACAAGATGCAAGACAAAGATCTTGCATGAGACCCAATGTTGTGCAAAGGACATCCATTACACCCCTAGGCTGAAGGGGCGCAGGGCTCTTACATTTACAGAGCTCTGAACCCACAGAAAGACGTAGCATGTGTAAATGAATGGACCGGACGTTTGGTCACATCGCTCGAGTCACTGTAAAGACAAACCCACCAAAAGAACCATACCTAAATAACAAATGCGTGTTAGTAACTCTCCTCAAATTGTACTTCGTATTCGCGCAAGTTTTTTTCACGTTAGTAAGCGCGGCAGTATATCTAGTGAGAGACACTGTGAGCAGGGGTCCGCGGTCATGACCCCCCCCCCCCCCCCCCGGGCAGGACTTACATGTGTGGGGACGAGGGCGGCAGGGTATGCCAGCTTGTGCTGCCTCCACATCCAGAAGCAGAAGAGGACCACAGCTGTCAGCCCCGGGATGGGCACCAGCGTGTACAGCAGGGTGCTAAAGAGTTGGGGCTTCTGGGAGAAGGTGTTGGAGGTTGCTGCAGCAGGGTGGGGGGGGGGGGGGGGGGAGAAAGAGAGAGAGCGAGAGCGAGAGAGTGAGAACGAGAACGTTTTATTATCTCAAGGAGGCTTAGCTCAGGAGGTAGAGCAATTGTCTTATAACCGAAAGGTTGCTAGTTCGATCCTCATCAACTCCTCCTAGCTGAGTGTTGATGTGTCCCTGAGCAAGACACTTAACCCTAACTGCTCCTGACGAGCTGGCTGTCGCCTTGCATGGTTGACTCTGCCGTCGGTGTGTCAATGTGTATTAACCGATGTAAGTTGCTTTGGAAAAAAGCGTCTGCCAAATGCCGTAATTGGAATAGTTCAAGGATTGCAAGCACTACAATATTGAAATGAAAGCAGCAAAAAAAAATAACACAAAGACAAATCTAGAAAGCTAGAAAAGCTAAAGTTTTAACAATGACAAAAAGGGAGAAATAACATCCAGCGGGGACGACCGATAATTGCAGCGGCAGCGAAGTGTGACCGCATCTCTAAACACAGGCCAGCACACAGCTTAGCGCTGTGTCTCACTCCTCGCCGTCCTGGAAGGGGAAAGGGGGGGGGGGTGGCAAACTCATCTCTTCACATAACATAATCCGTCAAACTAGTGTAATGGCGCCGGGTGAACTATATTTAACCCCAGTCTGGCGCTGGAGGAACTGATAGAGGGAGCGGTGCATGGGTGTGTGGCGGGCAGGTTGCAGGGAGGGCCGGGAGGAAAGCCGAGGCCTGGTAGACTCCGCGAGACCTACCTTTTACGGAGGGCTTGCCTGGTTAGCGTTTACCAGTTCCTATCTTTAACTATCTGTCTGTCCGTCTCTCTGTTCAACGGTCAGTATGTACGTAGAAAAATATACACCTTCCACAAAATACAATGAAAAAACGATTTATAAACGCACAGAAATATTCCACAAATGTAAAATAAATCTGCGATTACTTAACATTGTTACATTTAGGGCATTTAGCAGACTTTTTTTTCCAAAGCGACTTACAATAGGTACATTAATCAGAAGAAAGAGAAACAACAATATATCGGTGTCGGTACACCAAAAACACAAATAAGAACAATATCTGGAACCTCTGTGCGTGCGTTTGTACGTGTACGTGTGTGCGTGCGTGCGTTTGTACGTTTACGTGTGTGCGTGCGTGTGTGTGTGTCTGTACGTGTGTGTGTGTTTGTGGACCTACTGTAGGCGGTGAACTGGCGGTGGGACTCGCTCTGGGGCTGCTGGCTGTCGGGGGTGTACAGGAACCGCTCATTGCACATGTTGCCCTCGCAGCAGCAGAAGAAGACGTCGGGGGTCTCCTTCCTCTCCACACACTGGCTGCTGCGGGCCGCACCGGGACGAGGAGCGAGTGTTAGGCTTTTTGGGTCCGTTAAGCGTGGAAGTGAATCAACACACACGCCCACGCACAATCTTATGTGCTTTTATGTCCCAGGTTTGTGTGTGTGCATGCCAGCACACACACACACAAGCCCATAGGAGTGTCAGCTGTGCCCTGGGGAAGGTGAGGCTGTGTGCGTGTGCGTGTGCGTGTGTGTGTGCGTGTGTGTGCGTGTGTGTGTATGCGCTCCCAATAGCTGTCTATAGGCGAGGAGCAACGTCTCCGCTAAATGACTAACCCCCTCTACAAACAAATTAACTTCACACAGGACGACTATGTGCGCGAACGGCCGTTGAAGTCAGCGTCTGCATTCACCTTGACAGAAAATGCAGGTTACTATTACACTGCTACACTATAATATAGGCTAATCTATAATTAACCCTAATTAATATAAAAGGTCTATGAAATCAAACAGTGGCATTGGCTGGTCTCTGTGGAGAGGGAGAGCTCTGTCATGACGAAACTAGAAAGAGAAAGGAGCGATTGACTGATTTCAAATGTACATGTGAATGATGCGTTTCTGCAAATCAAAACTGTGGCATAATTTAATTTAGCAGAACAGCGATAATACACTACTGGATACCGGGGGCGAGTGCATGTGTGCATAACCCCTGCCTGTTTTGATCTGCGTTATTTTTTGTGTTCACTAATGTCCATAAAGCACACAAAGTCCACAATAAGTGCTTTGCAACAAAGAGTGAGTCAAAGAACCTCTCGGATTACCCCACTTCAAAGCCATTGTTTCCTTGTTTCTGCTTTCAGTTCACACCACTGGACTCACGCCGCAGACGCAGATTGTTCCATTCATTCCGCCGCTTCACATCACTTAATTACTTAGAGGCAATATGGAGGGAAAATTGGAGGGAGCATTTCCCACTCAAATTTGGAAGTTGTAAATCTTTTGTTCGATCCGATATATAATATAACAATTATTATCGTTTTCTTGTACCCATGGATAGCTTATCTGCCTTTTACAATCCCACAAGGTAATTAGAATAGAATGCTGTAGGCAAGATCTGAAGCATGATCGAGGATCATGAGCTTTTATTTGAGTGTAATTTGTTGAATAGGGCATAGCCATCTCTCAGGCAATTGTGCGTGAAATGTAAGAATATATGTTAATGTTATTGCATGTCAATTAACTGAATGCGCTGTATGAGACCATTTTGCTTTGAAACCATCCTGCCTAAATTCCTTCTCTGATAGTTTCAGGAATCCATCTTGCCTGTCAATCACATATAGATAAGCTCAGTGTGTGAATGGCACATTTTGGCATGGAAACATTGGGGAGGGAGGGCTTCTTTATTTCCAAAACCTCCCTTTTTCTATACTCTCTTTCTGACTCTCAAATCTTGCCTACACCAGCCTCTAAAACGAGTTTGATTTGATTATTATAATTCTCATGACTTTTTTCATTTTAAGTCGACTCGGAACGATGATTCAATTGCTCATAGTTTAGGGTACAGGTCCACGCTATAGTTTGCCTCTTCCTGGCAGTATTTCCCCCTGCACTAAACTCCATCCAGCGCTGTGCCGTGCCTCCCTAGCCTTGTCCTGTCACAACATCGGCAGATATTGGTCAACGGTCAAAACACCTGCCTGATTTCGCTCTGGGATGAGTCGACCATTTAGGCCAAGTTCACAGCTGCACATGGTAAAAGCAATATCTATGTAAGCATCTAGCTGGGGTTTATTGGGAAACTTAATTACAGCCAAACTCGGAAGCAATGCAGAGCAAAAATTAAAGACCTCAAAGATCGATATAGGAAGGTAAAGTAAATACACTATGAATGATATAAGGAAACTTATAAACCAGGGTCCAGTGGGGATCGCTCATAAACCGCTATGTGTAAACAGGCTGGGAACACTGAACGGACGTATTCTTTATAAAATCTAGAAAATAGAAAACATGAAATCTAGATGCAAAAAAACTGTTCAATCTCAATATGTATCTCGTAGAAATAGAGACCCAAGATGTGAATGTAAGAAAAAACTAAAATAACCGGCAAAATCAGAAAAAAAAAAAAGCGACGCATTTTAATCCTTCACGGGCACCGACACAACTAGCGTTTTCGTCCACTCCCTTTGGTCGCTACCTGTCGTAGCAGTTGACGTCGTCCAGCCAGCAGCCCTTCTTCACCACCGTCACCACGCCCGACGTGTTCTTCCAGGTGGCAAAGCAGTGCAGCCGCTTGTCCTGGTCGCCGTAGCAGGGCTCCACGCCGCTGCGGTTGGTGCGCTCCTTCTCCCAGCCGGTGTTGTAGTAGGCGCACTGCTGAGTCTCTGAGCGGCCCAGGATGGCACCTGGCAAGGGGGCGACGGGGGGGACGGGGACGGGGACGGGGGGGAGGAGGATTTTGTGGGGTAGGTTTTACAAATATTCAGTATCATCCCTTTAATATCTCATGTATTTTACGCTTTTCAATGTTGTGATTCATTGCATATTCATGTATTCAATTTAAATTATGAGAATGTTTGCATGACGTTTTATTTTATTTTATTCTCCCACATGCAATCATCAATCAATCATCTTCAGACATGGTTGTAGCAGTAATTTCGTTTCAGCTGACTTTATAGTTGCAACAAATTCATACCCCGGGCAAAGATATGATATTTCCCTTCAACCCTGAACAGCAGACGATTATCCTCGTTCACAACCACATTATCATCTGCAATATGCACATCACGTGTACGTTCTACATGCAAGGTTAAGTGAGCACCAATGCCCCAACAGTCTTAAAAAAGATTGCAATGATTGTGAACAGCGCACATCAGCTCACACCATACTGTTATCGGGTGTAAGAGATGGATCGGGATGGTGACTATAGATCACCAAATATGAATATAAACCCACAAGTTTCTGCATAGAATCACAGCCCGACAAACAACCTCCCCCTCCCTCTGACACGCACACACTTTAGGTGTACTAGTGTGGGAAAGAAAGTAACTGTGGGCCTTTGCAGGTTTGCAAATAGAGACCAGCCACTGCAAGCAGAGCTGCCAAAGACACAAATCAATCACTGGCCCCCAGCAAGAGCAGGCTGCAGCCCGCACTCTGCTGCTGCACCTCTGTATGCCCAGGGATGGACCTCAGCTTTAAAAAGAGCCTTGCATAAACAGGACCACAGATGTTGTGTTATCGGTTGAGAGTTAAGCCAGCCACATTCCACTACTTACTTATTAAATCAGATGCTTTTATCCACAGTTTATACAAAATTAACTTCAAGGGAATTCACATAGGTCATTAAAGGACAATTCTGGTATGTTGGACATTGAGCCCCCTTTCTGGGTTTTCTAGTATGAAATAGAGCAAACTTTAGACTATTGGTCCTGTCTCAGGTATTTGGCTCATTTATAATTGCCCCTTCCTGCTTCAGAATGGCTGGCTACACACATTCACAAACCTGTCCTTAAAACACTTAAAGTATTCATTTCTGAAAACTTTAATTTTCAGAAATGTGCAACTCACCAGAGTGGTAAGTGGTGTTCGTTGATGTTCCAAATCAAGTACCGTAGCGTAATAGATTGTGTGTCGTGTTTTATTTGGCATTTTATAAATCCCATTGATTTCTGTTGGAAGACTCGTTGCTTGTTGACTGGAAACGGAAAGGGAAAAGTACCTTTAAACGTATCTGTAAGAACGAAGAGACACAAGCCAAGCGGTACATAATAAAAGATAAATAGGTGTAACTCTGGATTAAAAAAGAAGAACATAACATTAAAAAATGAGCCCTCCTACATTTAGTTTTGAGATTCAATTATATTCTTTATATTTGAAATGACCAATCGGCATGGACAAGGCCTGAAATCACAAACAGATAAATGATTAGTCTATTCAGTATGGAGATCACAAGCATTCAGTGATCTCCATATGAATCACGATTGAATTCTTATCAGATAGTGATTAATCCTCTATCGACACAATTTTTCCACACGAACATCAAGTCACGATTGCTCTCACTGGACATGATTCACCGTGATCCACCGGCTAAGGACTGGAAACAATGCACTGCCTTTCCCAGCGCAGAGGGAGCCGTGCAACAAGGGCCGAGCTGTAGCTCCTAATGAAGTGGCCTTTTCCAGGGCTCGGAACACACAGAGAGGGTAAACAGCTCGTTCGTCACAGCGCTGTGATCATTGTGTTTCTGCCAGAAGCACAGATTGGCGTGTGACAGCTTGCTTTAAGGATTGAATTATCATCTCCAATATCCGAAACCAGAGATCAAAAGGGTTGGTGGCAAAGTGTAATTTTCTTTGGCCGCCCCGTTTACATTTTTTTGTGTGGGAATGTCCACAAATATCGCGGAGAAACTCTTTTAAACTGATGATGTTTGAACAGCACAGCACAAACAGGTCAAGCCTTAAGTGATGCAGTCATTTCCAGCCAAATGTGGTTTACACAAAACAGAACAACGCAACAGCCATTTATTTCAACAAAGTGCCCTCATAAGAAGGTAGCAGTAGCATGAGAGGAGCACATTTTCCGAAGAACAAAGAGGGTAAACCCCTTTTGTTGTGGCCCACTGAGACTGTCGTTAGCAGCCGTAAGTGCCAACTTGAGTACACTGACCCAGACGAGCTGATGAAATCCTCTGTTTTGATTGGTAATGCAACTCCGTACTAGGAAACCTCTAAACCACATCATCAAGCTGTGAGCTGTCAAGTATGCCTCGTCTCGTCTGTACTCATGGGGCCAAAAGTAACTTTGAGAATGCTTTTATACCTGCCAACTGGTCAAATATATCCTCTGTTGCCCCGGGGGGGGGGGGGGCAGGTGTTTATTTTGGACCCTGTCTGTAGTACCACAGCAACAAGATCTTTTTACAGTGTCAACTTTCTGAGTTAAACATAAATCATACATTATATTTGAAGTCACGTATTGGCCATAAATGGAGTATACTAGATTATTTCCATTTTTGGAATATCATCCATATATATATATATCCACAGTTGTTCATATTCATTGATCTATTCTGCATCTATTCCCCCTCCAACTTCCTCTTTGTAAACTTTTGAATTCAAGTATAAGGCATCATTAACAGTAATGGATGTGCTTCAAGGGCAAACCCAGCTAATATGTTCCATGTGCATTTTAATCAACAATTTTGCCTAATTTGATAACGGCATTTCCCGATTCCAAACATCTCACCTCGAAACACACAAACACATACGGACATATCTATTTAGAAGTGCAACCAAGTGTCTGCCTTGCGGGCTATCGTGGCGCAAATTACCTTTCAAGAAACACCTTTAGCCCGCTTGCCAGTTAGCAGTCTGCTGGGAAGCGGAGATAAGGTTAGCATTCGACGAGACGGTAGCAGGGATGGCGTGTTCCCAGGCTAACGTTTAGTTCATGGATAGCATGAAAACAACGTTTATCTTGGCGAATAATCTATATTTCCCAAAAGGATGGAAACATTACTGGTAAATGTCCAATAGACTGCAACCGTTTTTTTAAACTGGAAATATAATTCCTTAACTTGACGTGTGACGGGTTCTCTTGGAGTCTGTGCCGCTAACTTTACCTATTGGACTTTCGGCTAAGTGTGATCGGTCTTGGACCAAAAAAGACCCACCAGATTATCCCTTGGTCCATTCACACTCGTATTTCTGGCAACATTGGTTGTGAATACGAGGAGATAGATACAGAACAGGATATACAGCGTTATGGAATTAATATGCACCACGAGTAGATAGATAACAAGAGGGCAGGTACAATGAAATAGACGTCATGCAGGAATCAAGGTCAATAAGAATAATATAGTATGCAAAAGAAGACTACAGCACGGAGCACATGTGTGTCCTGTGTGGAAACAGACAAAAATATGTTTATATTCAATTTTTTTTGAAAAATACAGCCATGCTATATTCGACTTATATGCTTTGCCTCGTTAGAGCGGTTTGGGCTTCAAAAGCAATCACAATAAGGACTTTGCACGGGAGAATGCAAGCTGAAAACCAAAAATGTTAAAACGATGCTCTCTGAAATCATATCGATGTCGGTAGGGAGTTGATGCAATTACTTTTCCGTGAAAAATTGAAGAAGGTTAGAGTAGGTAGGTAGTACTAGTTAGGTAGGTAGATCAGGTTGAGGAGTATGAGCCAATTATGTATATTTCAAAGCAATAAACAACAATTGTCACGTTGTTGTTATTTAGAAAATATTAGCCACCAACTCAAATTATGTTGCATCATCAGTTCAGCTTTGACACCAGAAATACGTGTGGGTATCGCTTACGTTGAAAGTGCAGACACCTCATTTTGATTCTAAACCCCTAACATGCGGCTTTCTTTTCTCTGTGATGAGAGCAAATTGAGCTGGAGATGGATAAGCCTACTGATAAAGAGAGCGATGACGTGCAGGTTTCATAGACTGATTCATGCAGCTAGAGCTGGCCACAATATGCCCTGAAATGTATTGCTCATTCAAAAAGGTTCCATCTTTAACAACTTTGTACATATACTCAACATTTTCAGCCTTAAAACACGTTCAAGTAAATACTGTGGGTTCACTGTGGTATACTGTACCCACAATATAGTACAATATGTTACCCAGAATCCCTCAGTGAAGTATATACACTACAGAATTGGATAGTCATGAGCCCTTCAGTGATACTTGGGATGTTGTAGCCTGAATTCCTCATCTCATCACCCTTAAATTACCATACACCCTGATGCAACAAGCTTGTAATGAACTGTAAGAAATGTATGATTTTTTTTCCTTACTGTGCATATACCCCTAAACTCAAACCACAGAATCCAAATCCCTGTAAATCCTCGCTGGTATGTTCCGCAACAACTGGCTGTTTCTCTCCACCTCAATTAGAGCTGGCGTGAGCAGTTGCTGGCAGCGCTGCGGACATTATGAGATGTTTGGTCTCTGCTTGTACCGACGCCTGAAAAGTTTACACAGGCCGCATACCGGGGCCTGAGAGCTCTCACGGCTACAGGCCTGCTGTCCGTCGGGCACACACCGTTGCATTCTCCAGCAATGGGGGAAGGAGGAATTTAAATACCGACATAAATTCAATCCACTGGTTTGTTGTCCTACACCCCCCTCCTTGCCCCCCCTCACCATCCATCCCCTCAGGCCTGAAGTGCTGGGGATGGATTAAGGCGAGTTAGATGGAGGGCCTTGTTTATTACACTACGGCATTAAGCTGCAAGGGCAAGGGGGGAAACCATTGGATTGAAT
The DNA here is from genome assembly GCA_900291075.1 of Melanogrammus aeglefinus. Lineage (NCBI taxonomy): Eukaryota > Metazoa > Chordata > Actinopteri > Gadiformes > Gadidae > Melanogrammus > Melanogrammus aeglefinus. The sequence goes on from OLKM01001908.1 coordinate 32,084, forward strand.
TGATGTTAAAAGTACTACTGTGTGCAGATTTTCTAGCCCAGTGAAATCAGCAAAGTGATGGGCAGGAGTTTTCTTCCTCCTCCTTTACAGCTTTGCTCCAATGAGCATTTATATATAGGCAACATTGAATCACAAAGATCAACAGCACACAACTTCTGCAAAACAGACCATACCTAAAAGGATTTAAGCATGGGCTGCATTGTAGAAGTTGTGTGCTGATGATCTTCGGACTGTTGGCAGACTTTGTCTGACTTTTCAAATTGCCATAAAAAGTACAGTAAAGTCTGTACAGGTTCAAACCTTAATAGACTTGTTGATAGGCAACAGGTGATTGTGGGGATAGTTGTGAGAGAAGGGGGGGGGGGGGGGGGGGCTTGGAGGACAATCGAGATAATGTGAAACGAGACCATGATGGATACACAGCAAATGGATTTTAATCAAGAGATCAAAGCAAAGGGGTATGCTCCCTCTTTGAGCAGCTGGGCTGTCTAGACTGCAACTCTCCCATGCACATAATGCAACATCTGCAGAAGGCATTAATTGCAGTAAAAGGCCTCTTCTGGTCAGCTCTGTGGAGTCCTACACTAAGAAATCTGGCTCTCAAGCAGTCAGTCAGGACACCCATGGGGGAATGGAAAGGCTCAAATTTTCTATGAATAGACATTCATACAATTATGTTCATTCAGACACAAGACGATATCAAATGTTGCCTCTCCCCTAAAATTAGGCATTTCAGAAACAGGGATCCTTTTATTTTTGGGAAAATATCTCTTCCTTTTATATTATGCTTGCAATAAAGGCTCCAGGGCAAATGCGGAAGGCTTACAATATTCCCGTCCAATTACGATTTGCATCCCTTTGAAAGTTGACCAGTCAATTACTTGTTTTGACCGATAAAAATTGTCTTTCTTTCTAAGAACTATTCAGTATATTGATATGTTATATAACCACTTCCAGCATAGAGAAATATTTTTGCAAATTCTTTCTTACAGGACTCAAACATCTCAATAAAACCAGGTATTTTGACATGGTCCTTTTAGTTTATTGTTCATGTTCATTTGCTATTAGTTAAGCAAGTATATTTACTTCTGCTTCATGAGACACTAACTGGCTGTTCTCACTACTTGAAGACGAGCTAGAGCAATTTCCAAAATAAGCGGCAAAAACAGCATAACTGAAGGGCTGCGTGAAACCTAGACAGCGCTGTCCAATGCAGCTGGACCCCTGGGCTGAAGCCGTGAGGGAAGCCGTGGACAGTGCACCTTTCATGGGCATGGATTTCACAAAGAGTCGTTCTAAATTCAAAGTTCTGGCATAGGCAGCCCATAATAATAGGTTGAAAACAACACCCTCGTTGCAAGTTGCTGTCAAAGCTTCCTCTCAATGCTGGTTATTTACACTGTTTTTTCTATCCGATCTATCAGTGCCTCTCTAAAGAAATACACAAAAATGAACCAGCTACATTACATAGACTCAGGACATTGGGGTAACATTAAAAGGCATAGAAGGGAGTCATGACTACAATCCTGGTAACACAGAGCCTCCCATGAAAATACTTGTATTACCATCAGCGTCACATTAACCAACCGTAATATTTAGTTTGAAAAAAATGTATGTATGAAGAATGGCATCATCATTTATGTGTGAGAAAAAATTTGAGTGGAGAATAACATTGAAAATGTAAACGTAGAATTTTTTATTTGGATAGACCCATCAGGTGCACGTCTCCGGTGACTGAAGCACCTCCCAATGGTTACTGTGGACTATTTTTCAAGCCAAATCATAAAGATGACAAGAGAGCAAATTGGACACGACGCTGGCGGCTACCGTGGAGTGTGTCGTAAGAAATGTGAAGGGCTGTGATGCCCCCCTGCTCACCCCGACCAGTGTGACCCCCGATCCTTCATAGAAACACCCTTTGGTGTCAGAGCAAAATGTTGAGCAACTATTCCCCAACACAGGTTGTCAACTCATCAGCCTCAGGCCAACCTGACCTCCATTAGCTGCCTTTGGAAAATAAGGCCAGTGACATTTACATTTTGGGCAATTAGCAGACGCATTTATCCAAAGCGACTTACAAAAAGGACATCTGTTTGAAAAAGGAGAAACAATGTATCGCTGTTTGTACAGTAAGGATGTTCAAGTGCCAACACCAATAACCGCTAGGTTAACCCATTCCCTGTATACAGCAGAGCTAGCTAGGATAAGATGCCAGATGACCTGTAGAGGAATCTCTATCTGCTTTGAGGGTTGCATCCACACTTTTTGAAGGGGTATCGCTGTGCATGCTGTCTCGGTCATGAGAAGGAGCCATCAGCATTGACATGTTGGGTATTTCCAACGGCACTGCTGGGCTACATCTGGAAATAATATATGCACCTTTGCTTTTGAAGCCTGATAGATAATGCAGAGGAAACACATTGGAAGTTAAGAACCGGGACAGCACAGATAGCAATCCACACACTTTGGGGACCTGCAAATCACTGGCCCATCGCTGGCCGGCGGATATTAATTTCTTCAGTCTTGGCCCTTAAAAATAATCGATGATCCACAATTGAGCTACTTTGAAAGAAATAGGTGGAGTGGTTGATTTGGTGTGTGTAAAAGCATCTAGACCTTGAAATGGGACTTTAAAGGCGCTCAAGGTGTGTTAAATAGACCATTGTAACACCATCAGTAGCTGTTTAAAAAGTGCTTCAGGCACAAGAGGACAAATCCGGATTAAATTGATGCAGAATTTTTGAAACAAGGATGAATTAAAAATCATATAATAGTGTATGTTTGAACTGAAGCTACAGTGCCTCAAATATATATATTTAGGGGTTATTAGCCAGTTACACTTCTGAGGTATGTTAATATCACTGTCGGTTAGGTTATTTCTACGTTTGTTAAAGGTCCCTTGGCATGCTAATTTATGGATGCTTTAATATAGATATTAGTAGGCCCCAAACACAGTATTTGAAGACGTTCCCGAAATTCAGCCGTGCTGCAGAATTATAGCCACTACGAGCCTGTTGCACATTGAGCTTTCCCCAAATGCGCCGTTTTGGTGTCTGTAGCTTTAATGCAAATGAGGAGGAGAGAGGTGGGTCAAGGAGGAGGGTGGGGGTGTGGCCCTGAGCAGCTTGCAGCCACGGTAGCATTCGCCTTTTTTTTACATGAATGGAGTATCCTTCTCAACTGTGGCTGAGACCCCAACTACAGTTTTGATGTGGAAATTCAAGAGACGTCAAAGAACCAACGTGTTATGCGCCATAACACCAACAGCAAACACTTGCGTTACAGTGTGTTTAATCACAAACACACGCACACACACACACACATGTGGCACTCGCACGGTAGTGTCTCATTGGCAGGCCAAATTCTCTGGGCGGGCAAGGCAGAGAAAGGGGAGGAGCTTAGATCCTTTATGACGACATAAGGGAACACATTCCAAATCAGCGCGCTTGAGCCTCCATTTTTTCAAAGGCGAGCAGAACACCTAGTGCTCGTTTTACACCGAACTCATATTTATGTAAGAAAACCTCATAAAGTGAGATTTTCATGCCATGGGACCTTTAATATTCATTGAATTGCACTAGTGTACCATTTTACTACATTTTGCATTACATCATCACTCATCCTCTAGAATGGTTTCATTTTCAGTTGGGCAGGCAGCAGCATGCGGTTGACTTTGAGTCTGTTCTGGTTCTAACACTTTGGTGTTCCTAGCCTTATACTCTCACAAGTGTGCTCTGTTCAGAAAGCGCTGTATATAAACTTTGAGTCTACTGTCGAAACAAGCTGAATTGTTGCGAGCTTTCGAACAAGCCAAGTCTTCCTTTACGTTCCAATAAACTTCAACTACATAAAATGCCATTCATTTTACAGTTGTATCAGGAGAATATGACTTAAGGACATTGTATGGACAGAAGTAGCTGCTCCATCTTCATTTTAGTGACCCAGAGAGGAGGGTTTAGTAAACTAGGCCTACTAGGACTGAACTAGGCCTCATGCTACACAAAGCTAGGATATACTTCCTGTTCTTTAAAAATTAAGTAGGCTGATGAAAATTGTACTGTATTGGGACAATTAAGTGCTACAAGGGTACGTCTTTCGATTTTGATTGGCAAATTGGCTCATTCATATATAAAAAAAATATTTTTGTGTTTGAAGAGCTACAGTTAATGTCGACCTGAAGCCAGTTCTCAAACCAGCATTTTAGCAGCTCGCCTACATAAAACACATAAAGCGAAGTGATGATTACACTCATCAGCCCTTACCAGCCTCAAAATAATGAGTTAATGAACCAGTCAGTTGAGTGCTTTGTTTGATAATAGCTACATATAATTGAGTAGCACATTACTAAACAAAGCAATTCCACAGCAAAGTGTTAACCGGGACCAACTAATTGACCATTAGCCGTAACAGTGTTTGCATTGAGGCGGTAAGGCCGGAGATTAACAGATTTTACTTTATAGAAAGTTTAAAGTTTTTTTTGTGACAAATACGTCCACAAACGGCAGCTTTGTGCCCTGGATCAAGGCGTGTGCCTCATTCACTGCTACTGTGACTGCTCAATTGTCAAACCAAAGGCTACCACCAAATGAAGTTGTAAAGGCAACAAAGTCCCATCAAACAAGAAGAGATATGGATAATGGTCATGGTTATGGTCAACTCCAATTAGCTTACAGTAGAAGAAGAAGACGTCTATTTTGGCTAGCTCACAGTAACAGTGTATGTGTGTATTGGGGACAAAGAACATGCAACTTCCAATGCATGAGGAAAAGTCCCCGCTGAGAAGACGCACAGCAGATGCATGTAGGCTTTAGGGATTTATGGAACTATGATGTTTCCACCAGAATACAATGTCTTTCCATGTCGTGGTTACCCTTGCTTTACATTTGGTTAACTGTGCGTTCTATCGTTAATGGTGATGAGGAACGGTGTAAAACCTGGGATCCAACTAAGTCCACCTCTGATGTACAAAGCACCCGTATTCAAATCCCTTTACATCAGCTTTTATTTGGAAGATCCACTTAAACAAACCTTCAGAGGGCTAATTAATGATTTCCATGATGGATACAAGGCCTTTCTGTAAGATCTGCTGGTCATATGAGAACCCCCTATTAACAATGCATTCATATGGCAGAACCTGCTCATTGACCACTAATATCAACAAGTATCAGCCAGCAAATACAGACTATCCTCCAAACAGGAGCAGCACTTTCAGATACACAGACTGAGCCACCTCCACGTGACGCCTCTCGCCAATGCTGCACAGGCGGGGCCGTCCGTTGACATCTTAACAACTGTCATCCAGACAGAGCACGAATCATAGACTCAAACAACTCCTTGTGCAAATACACTAGGAATTGAAGCGTTATCACTGCTGGCAGAGGCCTCATGTTGGATGGCGCGTGATGCAAACTAATTTATACACTTCGTAAAGTACCCGGCCAGACTCAGCCAGCCTCCCTCACATTTCTTGTGTTGCCGCTTCCCAATTATCTGTCTCTCTCTCTCTCTCGCACACACACACACACACACACACACACACACACACACACACACACACACACACACACACACACACACACACACACACACACACACACACACACACACACACACACACACACACACACACACAGTAGGGTAATGTGGTATCCACTACAGATACAGGGCATTGTCGTGATTATTCAGAGATACCAACTCAACTCGTACCAACAGTGAAGTTGTACACATATATCCCAATGCAAAGCAAGCTTAACCAATAACAAACCACACCAACCTGAGGAGCACGAGATGAGGAAAACGGCAAACGCCAGCTTGGCTGCTTCTCCCATCTTCCATTCGAGGTGTACCATCTAATAAAGAAACAGGAGCGGTGTGGCACAAGACCTATTGAATTATAAACCCGTCGGGCACAATAAGCATTGTGATTGTCTTGGTAAAAAAGGGCATTTTCTTGCCCAAACAGTGATGGAGGGTGGCCTTTTTCTCAAAGTATCCCGTCAGTAGTCCCGTAGTCCATATTCAATTATTCCAGAGGGAGTCTTTAACCGGATAACAAACAAGCCTGTATACGCTAATACAATGCATAATTATAATGCAATGTCAAACCCACCGCCAGCCTCTGCCAGGGTCTGTACCGGCCCACACTGTCCGGTAACGCCGTTGTTATACACCTGTGCGCGGCCAGAGACTCCGTTATGTGGACCAGAGAGCATCCAACCCGCCTGTCAATCAATCATGTCAATAACTTATGGGTCAGCTCAAGATTTCAGACCGGAAGGGGTCGACGTGGATATAAAGCAATCAGACTGCAGCCCAGAAGGTAGAGCGGGTAGACTTGTAACCGGAAGGTTGCTGGTTCGATCCCCGGCTCGTCCTAGCTGAGTCCCGAGGAGTCCCTGAGCAAGGCACCTCACCCTGACTGCTCCCGAAGAGCTGGCTGTCGCCCTGCGTGGTTGACTCCGCCGTCTGTGTGTTAAGTCTGAATGAAAGGTTCTAAGTCGCTTTTGATAAAAGCGTCAGCAAAAAGCCCCTAAATGTAAAAAGAATTCCGCCCAACGCATGTTCTGACCCGCGAGGACGCTGTATTCTTCCAGGGGGGTTGAGCTCGCCCCACTCGCGCGGTTGTTTACGGTCGGAGTGGTGTGTATGCCCACCACTACGAGCCACAGCGCAGGGAAAACAGCTGAGCGCGCGGCGGAGGAGGGCGGCTTTCACGTGGTCACGGCGTCGACGGTCCGATGGCTCTAGCCAGGTGGGCGGCTTTCACGTGGTCACGGCGTCGACGGTCCTACGGCTCGTGCTCTTTGGGGTTGGAATGTCCTGGAGCTGGACGCCCGCGAAGTTCGCGTCGCGAAAACAGCCGAGTGGTCGCCTGTATTTGCGTTGAGTTGTTGTGACTCGCTCCCCGCCATGCCTGGCGCACAGAAGCTCGACTCTGACTCTGGGAGTGGGAGCTGGGAGCAGGTCGGGGATATTTCAAGATGGCGTTACTGGCAGAGGGATTGTTTTAAAGGGCGCTTCGGTTCGGGTTGCGGCGCGTGCCGCAAGTAAACACCAAGCAATTGAGCAGGATACAGGGAGTTATGGTTATTATGATATGGTCATGTAATCTTAACATATGTGCTAGTGCATTTGACATTTGTCACCCAATAATCACAAGTTGATACTATACTGTAGTAGGCCTACTCAGCAATAATAGTTGTAATAGTAAAATGCAAATTATCTTATTTGGTATTAAGTGCATATGATATTGTTTTATTATATGCATTGGCATTTGATTACCTAGCCTAATCACTCGCATAATATGTGATGAGACTTAATAAGTTATTAAGTTACATGCGTTATTTGGATAGGCTTCTGATCGTCTATATTGCATTGAGTTTAACTTCCCCATAACCCCTTCACTGTGTTGGAGGGGAGACAGACTCAGCTTTTTTTATGGGGGGGTTTCACGAACTCTGGCTAGAAGAGCATGCCTTTGAAATAGCCATATCCATAGCATTTAACTTAGGATAAGGGGAAATGGTTGCTTCAAGTAATAAAGAAACATGTGTCAGCTGTAATATTTGTGTAATGCCTTCACTTTGATGTATTATATAGGTCTGATGATTCTGAAGTTGTTGCAAAAAGGGTACCCCCCCCCCCCCCCTTATCCAAGGTACTTCTACAATACATTCATCCAGCGCTCTTAAACAAACTCTTTTAGTTGTCCTACAATGTTCCAAATTACCCACATCTTCATTTTTGTCTTAATCCAATCTTCAGATTGTGTTGCTCTTGTCAATGATGAAACGTATCAAACCCATAATAGTTTAACAGAGATTAAAACGTGGCCCAATTCCATGATCATCTAAGTAAATGCACTCTCTCCATTAGCACCGCAATCAGGGGGCCTCTTTGCCCATGATGGACACTGGATGAGGAATGGTTAGAGCGTTTCAGGGCCCATATGATAAGATTAATAGTTATTGTTCTCTCGGTTGTGCAGGGCCTCACCTCACCTTAGAGAACCTGAAAGAGATTGAGAGAGAGTGAATGAGGAGAGAGAGAGAGAGAGAGAGAGAGAGAGAGAGAGAGAGAGAGAGAGAGAGTGAGAGAAGAGAAGAGAGAGAGAGAGGAGAGAGAGAGAGAGAGAGAGAGAGAGAGAGGAGAGAGAGAGAGAGAGAGAGAGAGAGAGAGAGAGAGAGAGAGAGAGGGGGAGAAAAGGAATCAACCAAATCCAAAGCCTGAAAATGTAATAGATCCTTAAGTCTCTCGTGCCATCGCGCTCTCTTGATTTTAAGTGCAGAAAATCAAAGCACACCGCAGCAGCCAATGATTGCATTCTCATTACCACCAGCAGCCAGCTAGCCTATGAGTCACCTTCCCCTGCAAATGGAATTAGCGTGTAGGAGAAATGTGACTGTACTGTTTTATGTAAGCAGCTGAGGTCACACAATGCATAGGCTACTTACGCTGCGGCTAACGGAATGGTTTGAGCCAGTGGTAATGATTTCTCAGGGAAAAACAATTTGATGTGTTCATTCAGTTTATTCCATGTTAAAGAATAACCTTGCTGTCGGATGAGAGTAGTTGGGTGTATCTGAACCAAGGGTACGGGCGGTTGGGATGGAAGGGGCGGTCGGCGCATATAAACTGTCCTGTGGATGACACCATCCCCCCACCACCCAACCCTCCTCCACCCATCGTAATCCCATCAGCCAATTCGAATATGGCACTTATTTCCTGCTATAATGGCATTAAAAGTGCTAGCCTTAGCATTAGCTCATAATCACATGATGAGGCAGGATAAATATTAAGGTTGCTTATTGTGTATCAAAGTTGTACAAATGTGCTATCCCAGGTGTGCGCAGAATCCTCGATGCTCATTCACTAGACTCAAGTGTCGTGATCTCGTCTCTGGCGTGACATGGTGAATTCATCGCAAACTGCTTTTTGCGGTCACTGGTAAGTAAAATGGGCTAATACATTCATGTGAATTGACCTCCGTTTATCAATGGTTCATTTTCTCTATGTTTGGATGATCTCTATGTGTGCACTCAATCTATATGTGTTTTCTTCTCTGCAAAGCTGTAGGACTATTGACGTCTCTTTCTCTCTCTCTCTCTCTCTCTCTCTCTCTCTCTCTCTCCTCTCTCTCTCTCTTGGTCTCTCTCTCTCTCTCTCTCTCTCTCTCTCTCTCTCTCTCTCTCTCTCTCTCTCTCTCTCTTGCTCTCGTACATCTTGCTGAAGAGCACAAGATTCATCATTTGTTTTCGCATTATTTTCACAAAGACAAAAGTTGTTCTTCCAAACTCCAGTGTCCAGTAGTAAACAACATGCTTTGAGAGCGACGAGATGTACTGCCTATGTCCAAGGCCTCCTTGTAGCCCTGGAGACTGAGGTTATATGCTGTGTGTTCCGCTAGTCGAGGTACCCCTCAAGGTAATGTCTACCTCACACGCAACCACCCACTCACAGAAGACACAGACAAAACCATATGATGCAGAAAGCCAATACACACACTAAGCTAAGCTAAGCGAGAGTCCTACATGGTAACTGCCAACACAACCAACCCACCCCCATCACCCTTTGTTGTTTTGCAAAGAAGATCTCCCCAGCATTGGACTGCTGCTCTTCTGTGTTGTGGTCTGGGAAAGCTCTAGCAGCATGTAAAGCCAAAAGGTGGATCACTACAGAAGGCTGTGGTGACTTTGTCAGAGGGGGGGGGGGGTATATGAGTTGGATCTGTTTTATAAAATAAATACATACAAACACAAAGATAAGACCATAATCACCTCCACTGATGTTAAGAAGCAGCAGCCCCCTCGGGTTGTTCTATACAAGTCACTTGTCGGTAGCGTCGGCCATCTCTCCAGATTTGTTCTCAGGCAGGAAGTGATAAGGAAGCCATGAAGACGAGCCTATGTTATTATCGGTGTCATCTTTTTATTTTTTTCTCCAACATGGGAAGGCATGGGGGTATATATAAGTGTTTGGGGGAAGGTGTGTGCTGTGGCGAGCGTGAGGAATAGACTGATTTCAAGGGCAATTGCATCATGAAACCCAAGTCAGTGGGGGGAGTCATGCCCCTGGGCTCAGAGCTCACTTTTTTTTCTTTTTTAATCCCCGCACCGTGCCCAGTGTAATGTGAGACTCCTAATGTTCTCGTTTTGAGACATGCAGGAAATCAGTCATAGAAAGCGAGACTATTTTCTGCCCAGAAGTGCATTGGGGGGGGGGGGGGGGTGCTCTTTAAAGCAATGTGCCGGCTTATGCATGCTCACAAAGGACCATTGAATGTGAACCGGCCACACTTGCTGCTAATGAACATGGGCCGCAGAAACTGGACAAAGGAAAAAACGTGTTTCAATATATATTTATATATATTTACCTTTATCCAGTTTTTGATCCAAAACTGCTTTGAACAAATCAGTGCCCACGAATACGATATAGAATGAGATAGGTTTGATTTCACAGGGAAATTTAAACATGATGAACCATGTGAGCTATGGCATTGATTAACATCCCTTGCTTACAGGACAAAACCAGTCTGTGATCGTCATAATCTCCCCTAGCTTCACTAAAACATCCGTTATCAATATGATTTGTCAAAATTGCTTTGTTCTTCCGATTCTACTGCAGGGCATTTATAAAAAATGGCGATATAGCACCTTTGTCTTTTTGAACCAACGCAAGTCGCATTAGTACAGAGTTTTTGGACAAAGAAATGTTATGGTTTTTTGAGAAAATAAACTGAATTGCTGTAGCAGTACTAAAGAAATGTGTTATCACATGGACTAAAGGGCTACTGCTATGCTTTACCTTCATGGAAGGCCTGTTCATGCAAAATGCTCTTAGGATCAGTAACGGCACAACAAAGTGACTTTGACTAATTATATTGGTAGCGGATGCTGAAGTAGAACCAGGAGAGACATTTACGATGGTATCTCTACAGATCGGTATTGTCCTTGAAGATGTGAAATAAATCCTTGAATTGGATTTAGCTTGAAAAAACAACAATCAAAACAACATCAAACCAAGCACTCATTATGACATCGTCAGTTATTGACCATTACCTGCGTTCACACCAAAAGATGCAAAAGTTGACGCGCGTCACGATCCCATTCAAAGTGAATGTAGAGACGTGTTGCTGCCTTTGCTGCCGCAGCATTTGCTGCCGAGAAAACCGGCAGCAAAATTTGATTTGCGGCGCGTCAAAATCTGATTTGCAGCGTGGCATGCCCGTGCCCGGCAGCGGGCACGGGCGGCGGGCGAGTTCACGTATTTTGCGGCGCGTCAAATGCTGCTCGAGTTGAAATATTTCAACTTTTCGGCAGCAAACGCGTGATGACAGCCAATCAGCGTTCAACAGCGTTGCCACCTGAGTCGTTGCCACTGAGTGACATGCCGTAACAGCCAATCAGTGGTCAATAGCGATGAAGCTGTTCGTCATTCCAGACGGAGCATGCTGTGAAGACGGTGAAATTCACCGAGAGCTCTGTACGGCTCGATATGGTCTCATGAACCCATAACGACGACGTGCATTCGAGCGTCTCTCCCTCTTCCACAACAGGCTGTGAAATACTGCATGCTCGTAATGTCGGCCCTATGGTTGAATGAATTCAGAAGCACCGCGGGAAAAACTTGCCGTGCCGCGAAACTTCACGCGCTGCAAAACTGCGGCCAAAACCTTTGCCGCGCCGCAAAACTTTTGCCGCGCCGCAAAACTTGATTTGCGGCGCCGCAAAACTTCGGCGGCAACGCGTTCGGGCAGCAAATGCATGTTTTGGTGTGAACGCAGGGTTAAAGGTGCTTGCACACCGCCGAGTTTTTGGACAAAGAAATGTTATGGTTTTTTGAGAAAATAAACTGAATTGCTGTAGCAGTATTAAAGAAATGTGTTATCACATGGACTAAAGGGCTACTGCTATGCTTTACCTTCATGGAAGGCCTGTTCATGCAAAATGCTCTTAGGATCAGTAACGGCACAACAAAGTGACTTTGACTAATTATATTGGTAGCGGATGCTGAAGTAGAACCAGGAGAGACATTTACGATGGTATCTCTACAGATCGGTATTGTCCTTGAAGATGTGAAATAAATCCTTGAATTGGATTTAGCTTGAAAAAACAACAATCAAAACAACATCAAAACCAAGCACTCATTATTGACATTGTCAGTTATTGACCATTACCCTGCGTTCACACCAAAAGATGCAAAAAGTTGACGCGCGTCACGATCCCATTCAAAGTGAATGTAGAGACGCGTTGCTGCTTTGCTGCCGCAGCATTTGCTGCCGAGAAAACCGGCAGCAAAATTTGATTTGCGGCGCGTCAAAATCTGATTTGCAGCGTGGCATGCCCGTGCCCGGTAGCGGGCACGGGCAGCGGGCACGTTCACGTATTTTGCGGCGCGTCAAATGCTGCTCGAGTTGAAATATTTCAACTTTTCGGCAGCAAACGCGTGATGACAGCCAATCAGCGTTCAACAGCGTTGCCACTGAGTCGTTGCCACTGAGTGACATGCCGTAACAGCCAATCAGTGGCTCAAATAGCGCTGGAAGCGTTCGTCATCCAGACGGAGCTCCTGCAGAAGACGGTGAAATTCACCGAGCTCTGTACGGCTCCGAATGGTCTCATGAACCCATAAACGACGACGAGCATTCCGACGTCTCTCCCTCTTCCACAACAGGTAAAGAGATATGATGCTCGTAATGTCGGCCATGGTTGTGAATGAATTCAGAAGCACCGGGAAAAACTTGCCGTGCCGCGAAACTTCACGCGCTGCAAAACTGCGGCCAAAACCGAAACTTGCCGCGCCGCAAAACTTTTGCCGCGCCGCAAAACTTGATTTGCGGCGCCGCAAAACTTCGGCGGCAACGCGTTCGGGCAGCAAATGCATGTTTTGGTGTGAACGCAGGGTTAAAGGTGCTTGCACACCGCCGCGCGGCAACCGCCCCTTCAGCGCAACGGTGTGAAGGGCCAGGCGTTTTCGAAAGCGGCTGCTGCTGCCGCCGGGCGGCTGCCGCCGAAAGTTTCAACACAGGGAAAGCTGAGCGGTAGGGCAAAATCTGTGCGCGTTCACGTGGGCAGCAACCGCTTTCTGGTTTACATTGAAATGAATGGAGGCGGCGAGTTGCCGCGCGGCGGTGTGAAAGCAGCTTAAGTTCTAAAAAGAACTGTCTATTGTATTCATATTTTGTTAGCTTCCTTATTTACTTATTCTAATCTTTTATATTTTATAAAAAATACATTCAAATGCTATGTATAGTGTATTATACTTAATGCAACAACAATTAATCTCAACATAAACGCTTTGAAACATAATGCCATTTTTGAAGGTGCACTAATCAGTCATCATAGTTGTGAGATGAGGTCAGTCGGTCAGTCCGGCAACAAGTGGAGCACGTGGTTTGGCGGACACATGACGCAACGACCCGCTTGAGCATTTAATTAGAACCAATTAGATAGCCATTTAAAAAAAAAAGTATTTGCTGTACAAATATATACCCAGTGTCGAATTACATCACTTATATGACATCATGGCATGCCGCTGACAGCTTGAAATCCAGCCTCCAAGAGATGCCGTGACATGACGGGTGATTTGAAAATAACACCGAGCTGCCTGCAGACGAGTAGGCGTCCTGCGCCCGAGTGATGACGTGACGGTTATGTAATCACGCGTCGGGACCAACGAGGCTCAGGAATGCATGTCAGGCGAGGCGGCTGTACCGGCAGCCTGCATTCAGGTGCTCTGTTTATGGTAGACTAGAGTATAACAATGGGAAATTGTTGGTATGGATTGGGAAAGAATGGCTTGCAAATGCCTAAATTAATGGCGTACTATGCATTGTTGTATTAAGGATGGTTAAAAAAAGGGTTTTAAATATATTGGAAAGGAAACAAAGTAGAGTAGGTCTGCATCGATAAGTCATTTAGTCAAATTATTATATTTGTGATATAATTGAATGATAATCTATAAAAGATCTATAGTCTATAAAAGGTTTTAATTAATATAAAATCCCAATCAAAGGTCCAAAGTGATGAATTAAATTAAAACAGTTTTTATCTGGCAAGCAGTCTATTTTAAATTGATCCATTAAACAGTCCTTCCAGAATTTCGCGGGCCTTTTTTGAGATTGTTGCGGCCTAAAATGCCTGATGTTGCGTGAGTTTTTTCCAAAAAGTTTGCGATGAAAGTTGCCGTGTTTTTTAGGTTTTTGTTGTTATTACAGTGCGAGAGGAAGTGAAAGTTGCGATAAAAGTTGTGATTTTCCTGATGTTAAATATTAAGCTATTACTTAAATTTACCCTGAGTAATTTGTTAAATATTAAGTTATTACTGAAAAAAACATTATTAAACAAAACACTGAGAAGTGGTCCTATGAATAATTGATTCTTAAATTTCTTTCCACGCTGGCAATAGACTTGGATGCAACAGCCTGTGTCATAGTGATTTGCCTCGTCGTCTGACGTATGGCTGCAGTTCTGCAGTTATGTTTCGTGGTTGCAAAATGCTTATCAATGGAAGATTTATGCTCATGTTCCACCACAATGTTGCATGCAGTGCAAAATAATTTTCCCCCGCTTTCATGTAGAATACCAGGATACTGCTTTTCGCAGTTATTTTGGTCGGCAAGTGTGAAACGTTGGACGCGCATATGCTACATGAATGCTTGAATCGCTTGAATGTAGTAAACATAGAAGTAAGGCGGAAGGTAGTTTGTCGACGTCAGTTCAAGACGGCGCCGCTGATTGGTCAAATTTGCGGGAAAGTTGCGGTGATTGGTTAAAATTGCGACACCGCCCTGAATTTGCGGTGATTGTTTCATGTTGCGTTGAAGTTGCAAATCGCAACATCGCGAAATCCTGGAGGGTCTGATTAAACAAATTGTTATGTCCTCAACACAGGCTGGAAAAAAAGATGTAGTTCTACATTAAATGAACTGCTCTGATATTTTATTGTGATCTAATCTCCAGATCAATAATCATTAATTCTAGTGCTGTTAAGCGAATAAAATATTTAATCGTGATTAATCGCATTAATGTCATAGTTAACTCCATGAATATTCCTACCGTACGTAGGCCTTTACACATTACCAGACTTTCAAATAACGCCTACACACACACACACACACACACACACACACACACACACACACACACACACACACACACACACACACACACACACACACACACACACACACACACACACACACACACACACACACACACACACACACACACACGCGGTGGCGGAGTGGTAATCGGGAGAGTCGGGAGAATTTCTGGTGGGCCGTTAACGTTTCGGGGCTGTCGGGCTGATTATTACTGCGGGATAACAATATTGCATTCATAAAAGTTCCTTGCAGCGCCGTCCGGCAGCCTGAGCTGTTCGCCCGCAACCTCTCACTCACTCAACAGCCGCAACAATCTGTCAACGTCGCAACCAAGTCGATTTTGTCTAGAGGGGAGTAACTGAGCGGCCCCTCCCAAAGTCTTGAACTGTGACTGGTCAGAAAGACGTAACAGCCAATGACATCATTGAGCTCTCATGCAGGCTTGAACAGAGTGACACACAAACACACACACTTTTAAGGAGTTTTTCACCCGCTCCGTATCCTTGCTTGTCCCAACAAGTTTGTGCGGCGTGCTCGTTGTTTTGTTTCCGGTGTAGCTAGATCCGGTCTGGGGTCCACCTTGCATCCTTCACTATCTTTGCTGAGGAATTGGGTAACTTAAATTACAAGCCACAAGTACCATTCAAATATTCTACGAAAGTCATCTTGATGAGCATTTTTCCAGGCTCTGGCTCTGGCGGCCAGGATTGCCGCATCCTCCGTGGCTGGAGTAGAGAGCGGTACTGTTTCCTGGAAGTATCGGCCCCAGAAGTTCAGGGCTTGGTGGTTGAACTGGTGCTACAGGCAGTTATTGCCAGTAGCACCAACTGAGACAGAAGAAAGGCTGTGTAGCAGATGTCAGTATGAGGAGATGGTCTGGATCCGTAGGCACTGAAGCGAGAGGTCTGGCATTGATATTTGCTGCCACCTCTGCCATTAGTGTGGTAGGTGCCTCGTATCAGCTTTGAAGAACAACGCTGAAGGAACAGAGTCCAGAATCATTCTTGCTTAACTAATCTTCCTCTCCAATGAGACCCATGTGAGAGGAAAGGGGATGATGGACCCTATTGGTTCCCTGGTCTAAGAGAAACTTCACTACAGAAGTGTTGTCAATGTTGGAAGGAATCCTGAGATCCTGGCGGTCACAGGTGAAATGGGTTCCCCAAACAAAACAAATGAGTTTAATTTGGCCTCTGATGGTGAGGAAATGCCTGAGAGCATTAATATAAATTGATCTGTATCTCGATCTAATGTGAACAGCTTTCACACTCATACAAGTAAATAACACAGTCCATAGTGTACTGTGAACATGGCCACCAGTTGTGTCCAGCGTAAGGACACTAGATCAGACATCCAACCCAAGGTTTGTCAAAAGGTGTTCAGCTGAGAGGCTATCTGCCAAAAGATCAGCCGTCTTCTGTTACTAAGGTATGGTACTACTACTCAGTGACTGGAGAGATGAAGCCAAGAACGTCATAGATGCTGTTTACTCCAGCAACGACACCTCAATTTGTGAAAGGGGTTCCCTTCATAGGTTAACTTGGAAGTGAAAGTGTCACACTTGAAGTCCTAGAGACACAGGCTGTGCTGAATTGGCAGCGTGTCAAGCTCAAGATTTATATATTCAAAGTCTCCATGACATCTCTTGTTTGTGTCGATTTTTGTAGCCAAGTTTAAGTCTGAGAGAATGTTGTGTGATCCTCAGGAGCTGAGCTACTGCAGCTTTGACTATTTGGCTGGACTTTAAAGTTTAACCACTGTCAGTATAGAAGTTGTGGTTATCAAAATACTCAACCCTTTACTGAATGCGTAAGGCATTAGATGGCCATTGCCTGGGATTGACTTTTACCAAATACATGGACCTTTATATGGTACTCAATGCTTTGTTTGGATTGGTCATTGTCCTGAAAACCGCAGGAATCTTGTGAAGCTGCCGTCCTCATACCTTACCAGGAAACTGTGGAACATCAGTTTGTCTGCTGTTATTGCCAATGCTTCTTTGCGGAATCATATTCTTATTTAGGTCTGGTCTAGATAACAGAACGCTGTTGAGAGACACTCCATTGCTTATGGCACTGGAGTCGAACACCATGCCAATATGACCAGGTTTCTTAGGGTGTTATACGCTGGAGGTAGGTAAGTACCATTGTTCTTCCTCTTCTTTGAGGGGAGGTTGTCAGGCAGACATCATCTTGATGTCTTCAACTGCAAGGGAGCTACCTGACTGTTGCTGTCTCATTAGACCTTGTTCCATTATATATGAATGAGATGTCTTGGATCGATAGAGAGTTTGTAGTCATCATCTGTCTGCTGAGAAACTTCACTGTCCAAGTGATCAGCTTTTTGGTTTCTGGTGGTACATGGCCTCTGTTTAGTGTTGTCAGTCTATCATTTAGCGAACTTCTTCACAGGTAAGTTCTGTATTGTTTTTGTTTTGTATACATTTATTAGACTTGGATGAGGATTTCATTGGCCAATGTGTTCCTCCCAGGCAAAAGAACATTACCATACACCTCACCAATTCCTCATGATACAAATCTGATTTCACTGTAAGCCGTTTTTGATAAAAGCAACTGCAAGACCTTAGTAACATAATAGTGTATAGGGGCTTCTGAGTGCAAATGCAGTGAGTGACATTGCTGTTGTGCCTTTTTTGTGTCAGTGTCTGGTTATTCAACCTTCCCTGTAGTGTCCTTTACGTAACATAAAAGGGGCTTCCAAATTGAGAAATAATTATTAGCTAAATTATTGCACACTGAGCAACAAGCAATAATCAGTATTTATTTTATCACATTACCGTATGCTAACTTCCATGTTGCCTAAGGCCAGGTTGTTCCCCTGGATCTTCATTCTGTATCTTGCTAGCCTTTCTAAGGGGCGAGACTTCTCACACCTTTTAATGGGAAAGAATTCTTGACCAAGTTTATTCATGTCCTATCTAAGCTCACCGTTGGAGCACGTTCAACACTGCACTATTTCTACTCCACTACGCTAGCAGACTATTTGCTACAGTGTGGAGTCGGCACGCTGGTGCACAGAGACAGAGAGAGTTCCTCGGGGGTTCTGTGGCGCCAGCTATCTCTGCAGGATCTCTCATTTCCCAGCTGCCCCGGCATTTCCTGGAACAGCCACAGCACTCATGGAGCTCGGCATCAGACGGCCGGAGCGCGCGGGGAACAGAGACATTATTTAATGGATGTTTTCAAATGCCTTTTTTTTCTTGTTTAAAATCCTTGTGTTCTCACTTATTTAAATCAGAACATGAGTTGAATAACCAGAACACGCCATTGACAATCACTCAACATTGTGTCCATTTGTTTATGTACAGTATATGTGTGATTGTTTATTTTAGGTATGTATGCTTTCATTTTAAATAGTTTGTATATAACACTTTAGTTGTAAATGTTTATTCAAAACCTTGATTTTTTTTGTTGTTGTAAATATCACCCTAGTGCTTTTTTATAGACTTATGCCTGTCTGTCAATTTGTCTGTCGGTCTGTCTTGTCTATATTTTTTTCTCCCAACAGACAGCACTGTAATGACCTTTACTTGACGTACACACACAGTGATGAACTAGCCACACACATACACACTCCTAAGTACACACTCAATCAAGCTCACACACACACACACACATACAAATGTTGTTGCACACACACACACACACACACACACACACACACACACACACACACACACACACACACACACACACACACACACACACACACACACATATGGATGGATTAATTAATGCACAGACATCACACACACACACACACACACACACACACACACACACACACACACACACACACACACACACACACACACACACACACACACACACACACACACACACACACACACACAGAGCAAAAGCGCTTGCTAGCTCCAGCATAGCGTTAGTTTAGTTAGCATCAGGATTAGCCATCGGTGCCCCCGTCGGCAGAGCTAGATGTCAGTGCTGGCATTGGCTCACTCCAAGCGAGCCGCTCGCAAACACACACACCATCTGCTCAGTCGCTCCATCGCATGGAGGAAGAGCGGCACCCCCTCCCTCCAGCCCGGGCGCCTGGTGTGGAGCTGAGAAAGCCCTGAGACGCATGTCTGTGTGTGTAAGAGAGAGAGATAGAGCTGTGTGTGTGTGTGTGTGTGTGTGTGTGTGTGTGTGTGTGTGTGTGTGTGTGTGTGTGTGTGTGTGTGTGTGTGTGTGTGTGTGTGTGTGTGTGTGTGTGTGTGTGTGTGTGTGTGTGTGTGTGTGTGTGTTTGAGAGAAAGAAAGAATGATGGTGTGTGTTTGAGAGAGAGCTAATGATGGTTGTACTGCAGGTCTTTGAATGTGTGTGTGTGTGTGTGTGTGTGTGTGTGTGTGTGTGTGTGTGTGTGTGTGTGTGTGTGTGTGTGTGTGTGTGTGTGTGTGTGTTTGAGAGAAAGAAAGAATGATGGTGTGTGTTTGAGAGAGAGCTAATGATGGTTGTACTGCAGGTCTTTGAATGTGTGTGTGTGTGTGTGTGTGTGTGTGTGTGTGTGTGTGTGTGTGTGTGTGTGTGTGTGTGGGTGTGGGTGTGTGTGAGAAAGACAGAGAGTTGTCTTTTGTCAGTGACTCACTATCGATCATTGATTAAATGTGAGCACAAAAACAAGAACAAGTAACTACTATTTCCAAGCAGATTTATTTTGATAGCTCTCTCTCCCTCTCTCTCTCTCTCTCTCTCCTCTCTCTCTCTCTCTCTCTCTCTCTCTCTCTCTCTTCTCTCTCTCTCTCTCTCTCTCTCTCTCTCTCTCTCTCTCTCTCTCTCTCTCTCTCTCTCTCTCTCTCTCTCATTCGTTATTTCCCTTTGGCTCCCTTCTCCTTCTCCCCATCCGCTAATCACTAACATTTGCACAGCCCTTGGACGTTCATGTGCTCATCATGGTGTCTACTGTTCCAAATAAGTGGTAGAATGTTAGGCGGCTCCGTGTGCACCTTCCACCACCTTTTTCTCCTTAATAGCTCGCACACAGGAGTGACCCACTTTCCAGCTCAACGAAATTCCACCACCGTCTAGACGAGACACAGATTCCACCGTGGGTGATGGAAGAGGCCGTGGTCGTGCAGCCGCGTCTCTTGTGTACGTGTGAACGGTTTAGTGTGTCTGCATGTGCGTGTTAGCCATTGGTTGAAGCAGTAGTCTGAGCTTTTACTAAGGTAAAAGTACAAACACCCTGACACACACAAATACTCGAGTACCACATTGACTTTTGTGTTGAAGCAATCACATGTAAGTACTTCGTGTTAAATGTACTTAAGAATTAAAAAATAAAGGTCCTTGCCATGTTTAATGCCCTTATATCACAAAGCTTTTAATATGGCATTCAGGATCAGAATGGGGCTAAAAGCGGCCCGGACTTTGAAACAGCCAAACCACACAGCAAACCATTACAGCTGTAATTTGAAAACTTCTACTGCTACATACGCATTGGTGTTGTGATTTGATATTTTGTAACATTAGCTTGGAGAGTTTGTAGTTTATTTTTTCTTTAGAGAAGAAGTCAGCACACTCTAGATACAACTAAACGCAAATCTGACTCGATTGCCTTCTGTTGGCCATGAATCTATGCACTGAGCGTTTGCTGTTGACTCTGAATCACGGTGGAACCCGGGAGATGAGGACATACTGTGGAAATTGCATTAAATGGAAAAGGATAATTTCTCGCGTTGAGCACACCAATGCGTGACTCGTTTATTTTGTTAGACCAAAAACAGGAAGTCAAAACGAGCTGCTAGTAAAACCAATCCCGCATGGGGCTCTACGTCATACGTTCCTAACGTCCCTGAACAACCAAGACAGTAAATGATATGCCTACAACAGTGTATAGAACAACACTTAACACCATAGGGTGAATTATGACTGAATTATCACTACAATACTATATCTCAATAGTGATTTTACATACACTGACTCCACTGACGTTTCAGAAATCCCCCCCCTTATAGAGTTTTAAGCCTGGAACTTAGCCAACAAACTAGGAGATGAATCTTAACCATAAAACATTGGATTTAGAGGCCAACATATCTGTGGGGGAAAAAATGGTGCAAGACTGTTAACATTATTTTAAGAGTGAGGTAACGTTTATCCCATCAACCACATCAATGACTTCCCACACAATGGTAGTTTACTGCTTCTTGTATTCATCCATCGTCAATATTTGAGTGTTTAAATTGTTAAAATGGAAGTGAACACCCTGTTTCAACTCTGATTGGACCACTCTGATGTTTAAAACAACTGTTAAAAAGAGATTTGGGCTATGAGTTATAGAAAGGACGGGAAGTATTAAAACATGGCTACGACCCATTATTGATACTTTTTAAGTAGGTTACTGTGTGTTATTACACGGGTCTTCTCAATGCCGGGGAACGCTCCGTTCACTTGCATGGGTTCTTCACAACTTCCGGTGCTAAATTATATTTGATAGTTCACCGTTGTTAAGTACAATTGACCGCTATCAAGGAAAACAAAGGACCTTTTGCCTCCAATGACGTCTTTGGTATCACTTCGCAAGTAGTCCAATAACTTGTCAACCCCAGCGTCTTCAGTTGCTAAGCGACGTCAACGTCTTTGGCGGACTATTTCACTGCTGATAAATACTATAAAGCTGGTAACAAATTGTAAAAAAACACACCATGTGAAGTTATTTTTTCATTTTGGCAAGTAGCTGTGTAATAAGTGGGATAATGTGTATAGAACGTCGCAGGTCATTATCGAAAATAAGCGCCTTCAGGGCGACACAAACACCTCTGCTGCACGTCGGTGTCCTGTTCGCCATGTCGGGACTTATTTTCCCGATAATGACCGGCGTTCTATAGGGGGTTTATTTGTTTATCAACACTGCGGATGTGCGCGCAGGAAGATGGCAAAAAGAAAATTTGTTTGACCGGTTAATTAGTGATTTTGTCAGCTTACTGTTACATTGAACTGTAATCAGAAAACGCAGTTATATGCTATAGACCCTATAGTATCTGTGGTATAAAGGTTGGGACGAATATCGAATTATAAATATGCACACTTTATGTTGAAATTATAGACCGTTGCGATTCCAATTGAAACGAATGGCGCGGTGACTAGTCTTCACAACGAGAGCTGGTAGGTTGGGAAAAATTAATTAAACTGTAATCAGACAACGCGGTTATATGCTATAGACCCTACAGTATCCGTGGTATAAAGGCTGGGCCGAATTTCAAAACATAAATATGTACAATCCATAACGTAAGCTCTCTGGCTCATAGCTCAGCGGACTAGAATACCTCCCGTTGCCAAGTCGTAGCTACGGTCCGTCATATTCACGTGGAAAACTTTACATTTGGATTGTAAAACACATCGTTTTCTTGACAAGTGATCATGGTATAAGCGGGTTAATGCCCTTCGAGGTGTCAAAAACATGTTTGATCGATCGTAATTAAAGGGGACTACTTTTTGAGGGAGATGAAATCAAACAGAGTATATATTTAATAAGCAAATACGAATAAGAAAAAACATAATTATTAAAGTATTTTAACTGGTTTATCATGTTGGCAAGCAAGAAGTAGAATAAATGGGATAGTCAGTCTTATTAAAAGGGTTTGTGCAACCAACCGCACAACAAGACATGATTGCTGCTCTTGTCGCTCTCGGCTCTTTCTGCCAACGACATGCGGGTAGAGTGGGGAGTGACATAAAGTGACGTAGACTGATGTGATAATCCCTCTATACATTATACCTTACTTATAAAGCCACTGTTGAATATTAAATACGCAACACACTGCAGCATTATCTCCCCTAGTAGATGAAAATGATCGACATCTTTAGCTGGATTATCCATCAATTATGTCATTATCAATCAGCTCAGTCTCCTAAGGGAAATGATTAATATCTTCAACAGGATTCTCAGTCAATCAAAAGCATTCTGGAGAGTGAGATCGAAATGTCATTGCAAAGTAATAGCAATGTTCCAGGAAAGATATGCAGTTATTAATATTATCCACTGTAGCAAATAGACTTCTAGCGTAGTAGAGCAGAAAGAGTAGTGTTAAACATGCTCCAACGGTGAGCATACAGGGTATAAGAGATGAATAAACCTGAAAAAATAATTCATTTCCATTAAAAGGTGTGAGAAGTCTCGCCCCACAGAAAGGCTAACAAGATCCAACATGAAGTTACAGGGGAACATCCTGACGTTAGGCTAACGTGGAAATTAACATACGGTCATGTGATAAATAAATAAATAATAACAACTCCATAACTTAACCAGTACAAAATATGTGCGCAAGTTCATAATTGTCTTAATAGTTCACAACTTGCAGAAAATATTTTCAATGCCATTAAAATAGCCCATATTCCTTCACCACTGTGTGGTGCGTAGTGCGTAGGAGATCTTTTCATAGCCATTCAAAAGATGGAAGAAGCATCCTGTAAACATCCTTGAGCAGTATTTCTCAACCCTGGCTCAACCCTGCTCCTTAATTACCTGTGTTCAGAATGCAGGCTCTAGATGAAAGAGAACACTTTAATACGGTTCACACGGGGACGCCTCTAATGGTTAGAGAGATGAGAGGCTAGGTATGAAAGCGTCAATGGACAATGCAGATGCTGACGTTGGTCTCAGGACTCCAGCGAGGTCCTTCAACAGTCTAGACGTTAAGCTGATGCTCCTATGGCGAAGGCTGCTGCTTAGTCTTAGAGCGGCAATGAGATTAGGGAGAATGTGGTTTTACGGTACGTACCTGAGACATTTTGGATCGTTGTGGTGTGTTTGTGTTGTGTGTGTCTTACTTTTCAGTTTCCAACCATAAGTAAAATTACTCATACTATGTATTTTTCAAACTATTTATGCATCTAGTATAGTGTCACAGTAATTGAGACCAAAACCATGGGGGGGGTTTATGTTGAGCAGCAGGTGTCATGTTGATCCCACCTCACTTCGAATCATCTCCATTTGTGATGTCACAGATGGGAGTGTCTACTCAGATGCCGGCCCACGGAGGGATATTGAAAGGGCCGGTAATAGACCTCGTAAGTGAAGTCACTATGGCTCTAATTTCTGCTGGTGTGTCATCGACTAGCAAACAACCGCTCTATGTCAATTAGTCGCACTTAGGGCCCATGTCCAGATAGCAGGTTTTTTTCTTTCTCAAAAGTGCTGGCTGGGCGCAAGGGAGCGCTTTGGATTAAACGGTGCGGTCGAAAAAAGAAAAGAAAAAGAAAAGCTTTGTTTCCATGATCACATATCGACACTCACATTTTCAGTCTTTATAGTCGTTTTGTAGTTTCCTTATATGCATCTATACTTAACGAATCGCGAATTTCCCTATTGACTGATAAGACAAGAACAAGTTTCTCTTCCATTTTCTGGTTTTCCAAGTCCCGCCCCTTCTGATATATGATTGGTTGCCTGAAAAGGAGCGGCAGAGATGTCACCAGGGCCTCATTGAAGAGTACAGATGTTTTCAACTGGAGGAGATGGGAGCAGCCTCCTCATTAGGAGCACCTGAAGAAAGACGCTGATGTTCAGGGCAATGCGCTACGCGGACACAGGCCCTAGCTTGTTTCTATCGGAAGAGCCCTGAGTGTTGTGCCGAGGCCATTTATGGTTATTAACAATTAACAAGGTCTATGGCTAATCAATGTGACACTTTAAAACCGGGCCGCTTTAAAGTAAAGGATTCT
Source organism: Melanogrammus aeglefinus (assembly GCA_900291075.1). Classification (NCBI taxonomy): domain Eukaryota; kingdom Metazoa; phylum Chordata; class Actinopteri; order Gadiformes; family Gadidae; genus Melanogrammus; species Melanogrammus aeglefinus. Next base: position 56,873 of record OLKM01001908.1, read on the forward strand.
TACATTATTAGCCTGTTAAGTGTTTACACAGAACTGTACAAAAACATCTTATTTCAGTCTCGGACTGTCAGAGCCAAGGCGTTTCTTTTCCAAGACTGACGTTCAGGTCAATACTAGTCCTTTCTATTAAATACATAATGCAGCCCTTCAGATTTCAAAGGAACAACCAGTTTTGATTTTATTGATTATGAATTAAAGTGGAGCAAATATAAAGTGGAGCAAATATATATGAATGCAAAAGGTTTTTATCCAATGGTCTAGATATTGGCAAAGTCCCCTTAAACGGTCCACAATTTCATTGTTGTTTTATCTGATTTCTAAGTGGAGCTCTCTGGGTTGGTAAGAGAAACATTTACACAATGTTCGATTTTTTTCTCACTTTATATATATATATATATATATATATATATATATATATATATATATATATATATATATATATATATATATATATATATATATATATATATATATGACTGTCTCTCGTCTTTTCATCCATTATTGTTGCTGTGTGAGTCTCAGAGGGTTACCTTTCTCAGACACCTGTTGCGTGAAGGCTCCCTTGTGTGTGGATGTGCGGATGAACCGTTAAAGTGGAAATGAAGCAATGAGAACTGTGACCATTTTTTGGTTGCTTTTTAATTTTTGAAAATACATGTATTTTCATTTAACCTGAAATTCAAGTAGTTTCACTGGAAAATGACAAGTTGACAACGACTTTCGCCACTAGGGCGCGGCCATGTTTTAAAAAAGCAGGCGTGACGTCATCAGAATGGTTGGTGCCAGAGATGTTCACAAGTCTTTTTTTACAAGTCCAAGTCAAGTCTCAAGTCTTTGGTCACGAGTCCAAGTCAAGTCTCAAGTCTTTGTGGGGTGAGACTTCATCAAGTCTCAAGTCTTTGGTCACAAGTCCAAGTCAAGTCTCAAGTCTCTATGAGCTTTCTACGCATCTGGCCCCCAATGGGACCAGGGCAGAGAGTATGTAGCAGACCACTTTATAGAGGCTGATTACGTTGAAGAGGGAGCTTTTGCTGAAGATGGGAGATTTGTTCGCCGTCCCACCAATCGCCTGAAGCCAGATGCTGTGCCAACAATTTTTAATTTTAGTGGCTATAGTGCTGGAGACACGGACAGACCTGTCACATCGGACCCGGGCGCTGCTCTTATGCGCAGAGAAAGAGCGCAGAAACGCGCTTGCCAGGCAGAGGAACGAACAGTAAACGTATCGCTTCTACTACTAGAGAAACAGAGAAATGAGTACACTCACTGTTTGAAGATTGTCTTGTTTGCAGACTAGCTCGCTCCATGCTCTTGATAATTTCTAATCCATCGCAAAAATAATCCATTGTTATTGGAAATAATCTATCTGAAATACTGGAATAGCTACTGTCTATAAACTGGTGATATTAAACGATGACCCACAACAGGCACATCATATAACAAAAATCATTCCTTGTATAAAAAATAAAACTCAAAACAGAATTGTTTACCTTATTTCTTCTCTATGAACTGGTGATATTAAACGATGACCCACAACAGGCACATCATATAACAAAAATTATTCCTTGTATAAAAATAAAACTCAAAACAGAATGTTTACCTTATTCTTCTCTGAATAGAATACACTGTATGCACACAAAACATTAACAAATGTGTACTGTAGCTGTCCTCCAGTGGCCTACTGTACTGGAAAAATATTATCCAACAGAATGGCATTTTAAAAATATTAAGTTGGACAGTGTCTTTGCACTAAGCCTGGCTCTGTGAGGGCGCATTATAAGGCCTCGTGACTGAATACCCTTTCCACTGGTGCGCTGGTGGCAGGAACAGCGAGCACTCTCATAGCCACAAGATAGAGCCTCGGGAACACTTTAGCATGCCTTTTCCAAAAACCTAGGCAGTCCGTTTCTTCTTCATCACAGGATACCTGGAGGTAGCGACTGAGCCGACAGTAGCCATGTTTCCATCCAAAGTGATTCGCATTACTGGGCAATGCGCATTAAAAGAAATTCGAATCATGTGTGTTTTCCATCAAAAGAACGGACTTTGGTGAAAACTACAAATTCGCGCGAGTTTTCTAAGTCACGCGAGATTTTCCGCGGGTTGGCATGGCAACCAGCCTGTAAACATTCCGTCGAAGCAGTCGGGGTGAAAGTGCCGCTACGTCACACCTTGATTCGCATTACAGCTGTTTCCATCCCATTCGAATCAACCAAAACCCGGCCATAGCGAGCATATTTCAATTTGTGCGCGAATCAGGGGGATTTTAATGCGAATCACGGCGTTTCCATCATCATTTCTCCGATGCGATACATCTAGATGCGCATCTAAACAGCTGATGGAAACGCACCTAGTGTTAACTGTTAGCCAGGAGATTGGTTGACAGCGGAACTAAATGATTAACCCTTACGCTTAGCCATGTTTTTTTTAACCCGTCGGTGGTTATGTATCTGGTTATAACGAATGTCTGTGATGCATTGAAACTACATTTAGATAAATATAACATTACTTATATAATATATATAATATCAGGGTTTACATACTAGTAGAATCTTAAGTTGAATATTGCATAGCTTGATGCTGAGCTTTACCTCGGTCCATGTCGCTAATGTGACTGACCTGTCCGGGTGAGTTTTCAAGTGCCTGATAAAATTTGATGTGGTGGATTCCAGCATCTTTGATTCGGGTACTACAGACTTTGCAGTCAGCACTCCTTTTTGTTTGTACCGTCCTGTCTTGAAGTTTTTTATAACCAAATGTAATTTACAAATGGTACCAGCAGCACCTGCAGGTGTACCGTCGGTCGCCATTGTCATCCACGGTAACGTTACTAGTGCGTGAAGCCGCAAGCCGCGCACCCGACGTAATATGGTTACCATGGTTACCATGAAAAAAGGAAGGAATCACATTAAGCTCAGAGTTACCTCAATATTAACACGCCAAAAAAAAAAACTATGATTGTTCACGAGTCCCAAAACACGAGTCCGAGTCGAGTCAGAAGTCTTTTGGGCACGAGTCCAAGTCAAGTCTAAAGTCTCTGTGTGTGCGACTTAAGTGCGACTCGAGTCCGAGTCGCAAACTCGAGTCCCCATCTCTGGTTGGTGCTTTCAGATAACCATGGCAAATCTTGGAAGAAGAATTCAATTTGTGTTGACCCTGGCTGTTCAAACGAGTATTATCGGGTAAAAGAGTGGTAAAATAGTTCATTTCCATGTTATTCCTGTACAGAAGCCTAAACTGCTCCAAAAATGGTTAATTGCGTTGAAACGCCTCAGCCCCCCAAAGGGACCAGGGCAGAGAGTATGGAGCGACCACTTTATATAGAGGCTGATTACGTTGAAGAGGGAGCTTTTTGCTGAAGATGGGAGATTTGTTCGCCGTCTCCCACCAATCGCCTGAAGCCAGATGCCGTGCCAAACAATTTTTTAATTTTAGTGGCTATATGTGCTTGGAAGACACGGACAGACCTGTCACATCGGACCCGGGCGCTTGCTCTTATGCGCAGAGAAAGAGCGCAGAAACGCGCTTGCCAGGCAGAGGAACGAACAGTAAACGTATTCGGCTTCTACTACTAGAGAAACAGAGAAATTAGTACACTCACTGTTTGAAGATTGTCTTGTTTGCAGACTAGCTCGCTCCATGCTCTTGATAATTTCTAATCCATCGCAAAAATAATCCATTGTTATTGGAAATAAATGGCACGACAATTAATTGTATCATGAAATGATGTGGTAGCCCAGCTGCTGCACCCGTTTACTACTTTTCATTGCTGTAAACAAAATTATCTCCACATTATCTCCTCCATACATATACATAGGCCTATACATATATACATATACATGTATATACATAGGCTATATATATATGTTTATATATGTATGTTAGAATGAGTAGCGTAGAGTAGCGTAAAGTAAGCAAAGCCTGTCATGAGTAATTTACATTCTAAATGACAGAATATAACCGAAGCGGACGTTCACTTTATTTCAATATGCCTACTCAATTTCTGTTGATGTTTGTTTTTGTGTTTGTACAAGAACAAGGGCCGCCGTAATGTATCCTGTAGGCATATCAGAGACAGGACTTTATTCGATTTAACTTCCTGTTCAGTCGCAATAACGTGTTTGGATGTTCTCGCCGAAGTGCATAACTTGTGGATTACCGTGTTCTGAAAATGCAGTTGCATCGTTGATGAATTGGTGAATAAACTCGGTGGTGCGAACTTCTAATGTGTGAGTAAGAGGTTTCTTTTTGTGATGGAGTAGTATCGATGATTGCATTTGTTTCGCTCAATTAGAAGTGTAAACTATTAGCAGATCCTTGCGAACCTGTTGTGGGTACAGCTGGGTAGATTACAGCTAGTTACAGTATGCGCTTGTTATGTTATGCTATGCTAGTATTGTATCGCAGCTTCTACCATGATAATACATTGCAGAATAACTGAGTATGGGTGTAAAAAATTGTGTAGTCTCAGGTGATCAGTCTAGTCCCCTACTCCCTCCGCACAACCTATCAAGACTGTGTAAGGCCCAATCCCATTTCTTTGCTCACTGTCTTAACCCTACATCTCAACCCTAACCCTACCCCTTACCCTCATTGCTCATGCTCATTGCTACCCCTAACCGATCCCCTACCAAATGGGACAACCCTACCCTGTGACGTCATCAAACCTGGGAAGATCTGGATATCATACGACATGAGCCCGGCAGCTCCCCGACCGGGGGGCCGCCCGGTCCACTGCCGGGCTTGCAGGAGCCCTATTACGGGCTCTGCAGCCCGGCCGTGGACCGGAGTCGCGGGCGGCCCAGGGTCGGGGAGCTGCCGGGCTCATGTCGTATGATATCCAGATCTTCCGAGAGTCCGTTCTACAGCCCTAACACATTACCCCACATGCCAATCAAATGGGCGAAATGGGACATTAAAATAGGGCAAGTGTTGACATGGAACTATCCATGTTGCAGAGATCGCGAGCTAATTCGCTAACTAGCGATTAGTGCATGACAATTCAACCCGCGGTGGTTATGTATCTGGTTATAACGAATGTCTATAATGCATTGAAACTACATTTAGATAAATATAACATTACTTATATAATATATATAATATATACAATATATATAATATTAATATAATATTAATATAATATTACTAATATAATACAATATATTATATTAGTTATATTATTATTATATTATATTATATATATAATATTATATTATGTATTATTTTTCACCTGGAGTCACTAGAACATGGAAGATCTGGATATCATACGACATGAGCCCGGCAGCTCCCCGACCGCGGGCCGCCCGGTCCACGGCCGCAACCCGGCCGTGGACCGGGGTCGGGGAGCTGGCTCATGTCGTATGATATCCAGATCTTCCGAGAGTCCGTTCTACAGCCCTAACACATTACCCCACATGCAATCAAATGGGCGAAATGGGACATTAAAATAGGGCAAGTGTTGACATGGAACTGTGTTGCGGAGATCGCGAGGTAATTCGCTAACTAGCGATTAGTGGGTTACATGCTGCCACTCCGACATGCTGCCACTCCGACATATCGCCATTCCGACATTCTACTATTCAGACATGTCACCATTCAGACATACCACCATTCCGACATGCAAACGTCCTGCCATTCCGACAGTTTCGTCCCGCCATTCCGACAAGGCTTTTTTTTTTTTTCATGTTTTAAGACATGTGTAGGCCTACGGATGCGATACAGTCAGTGGAAGCTTAATAAATAAACACAAACACACAAGTCTCGCCATTTACAATCACACACTCCGATGACAGTTTGTAACAATTTCCCTTACAATGAGGATATAAGAGGAACTGGCACAACGCAGTCCTGCTGCAGGCGGACCTAGGCTCGCGCTACTGGTGCGTCCAGGGAAGCAATAATCAAAGTCGCTACTTAGGGCCCAGACATAGTCAACGCATCGCTACGCATACGCGTCCAGAAAGCTACGCATCGCTACGCTTCGGCCGCCATTATGCGTCGACGCGTAGCAAAACGCGTCCTCCCAATTTTTGATACGCGACGCGCCGATCCGTGCAATACTATGCGTTGTCGGTGGGGGCGATACTGCAAATATTGCAAACCTTTGGGAAGCCCCGATCGGGTTCCGGTTGGTTTTGGTGAGAGGTTCGGAAGGTATCGGAGGACTCGCGAAAGGAGATCATCCAAACTTTGGCGCCGACATCCGAAAATATTGGAAATGTTTTTCCTCATCCATGTCTCGCATTGGAAGCACCAGAGAAAAAAATTCCCCCATCCTGATCTCGGGTGGTATTTTAAAGGGCGCACATACCACCGCGCCTATCTCTGCGTTTCCTGCTTTGCCGCCGATGTAAAAGGAGCAATAAAATGCACTCTTCTTCCGTAGCCATTTTGATCAGAATGTCACGGTCACCCCGCAACGTCAAGCGCGAAAACACCGGTGACTCTGCTGCCACCCGTGGCCTGATGGTGTGTTGCATGTCGTGCATTGCCCGCGACGTTTGCGTATGCTGTATAAACTATAAAAGGAAGCGCGTCGCTCGCGTCATTCGCGTCGCTTACGCGCGTTGCTCGCGTTGACTATGTCTGGGCCCTTAGTCTGAGGCTGTTTCCCAATGTGAAGGCTGCAGCCTTGCTAGGACGCGTCCTTGCTAGTCGCGTCCTATGGAGAGTGCTAGCTCGAGTGCTTCCTTGTTCGGACTTTGGAACGACTTGCTAGTGTGGATGCGCTTCCGCTTCCGCTTTTTAATACTGCGTTTCCGCTTGTAAACACATGTGCACTTCTGAATACAACATGGAAGCAATGATATATGATGTATATATATATATGATGTATGTATATATATATATATATATATATATATATATATATATATATATATATATATATATATATATATATATATATACACACACAGCAACGTACGGTTATCATTAAGTTGGCAAAACACGTTTGAAAAGTGGCACAAGTCTTTAAGCTTGATTATTTTGCATTAACACGACGAAATCTATAAAAAGCAAATACGGCACAAAATATTTCTGAAAACTAATATAACTTCACTTACATTTGAACGTGTACTGCTCTGCCATTTGCAAGATCCCGCGCACAGTGAACGCACAGGATTGTGGGTAGTTTGGGCTCATCTAGGATGCATCGATGCATCCTTGAAAAATCTCGGAATTCTCAAAAAAGAAGGACGCAAAAATGGCGTCAATTTCGAGTGTCCTCAACATTGGAACAGTGCTTGTCGGCGTTCTATGACGTATGCGTCCTTAAAAGGACGCTCGTTGAGCATGCTTCCTTGACATTGGGAAACAGCCTGAGTCTCTGTATTTCACTGAACTCAAAACACGCCCATCACAGGCGGCATATAATAAACAATTACACACAGATCAACAGAACCCGAAAGCCCCCCCCCCCTCCCGCTGTCCATTAAGTCCGAGTGGGAATGAGTGTGTGTGTGGGTGCGCGAGCGCACTGTCACTGTCCGTGCCGGGTGTGTGTGTGTGTGTGTGTGTGTGTGTGTGTGTGTGTGTGTGTGTGTGTGTGTGTGTGTGTGTGTGTGTGTGTGTGTGTGTGTGTGTGGTGTGTGTGTGTGTGTGTGTGTGTGTGTGTGTGTGTGTGTGTGTGTGTGTGTGTGTGCGTTGACGCGTGGTAAACCCTCGGTCCCACTAATGCACTTTTACGCATTACGCACACAAGGTTTACAAATATGGACCAGGACGGCTCCATAATACGCACAAAAATCAAAAGGAAACGAAAGGTAACTTTAAAAAAAAAAATAGCAACAGCACGAAGTAGTCAAAATATGTGTTTTACGCATGCCACTGTGCGTCTGCAGATCAAATTGTCTATAATTAAACTTGGAGCCAGACCCGGCCAGGCTACAGGAGAAATCAAAAATATGCAGGGGTCCAGGACCCCCATGAGAACCACTGATTCTGTTGAACGTACTGTAACCACTGTGAAACAATAAAAAACAACATCACTGATCTGATTCACCGGCGGAGCGGTCCCTCTCTCCATTAACTCTCTAGCTCTCTCGACCACAGCTGCAAATGAAGTAGCACAGCGCCAATAATAATAATAATAATAATAATAATAATAATATTAATAATAATAATAATAATAATAATAATGCATTTTATAATCGAGATGAATGTGACAAGGCGTGTGACCAGAGTCAAAGTGCTGTTAGAGGAGAGAGATGGGCAGGCAGGGAGGCGATGATCATTATAACCTACACATTTAATGACCTATGTCGGAATGGCGGAACGTTTCCAAAAAAGGAAAGTACCGCCATTCCGACAATGGAAACAAAAATTGTCGGAGTGGTGGGACGTTTTCAATCAATGGAAGTGCCGCCATTACGACAATTAGACGTCAATGTCGGAGCGGCGGTATGTCGGAATAACCCGCGGATACCCGATTAGTGCATGACAATTCATCCCGCGGTGGTTATGTATCTGGTTATAACGAATGTCTATAACGCATTGAAACTACATTTCGATAAATATAACATTACTTATATAATATTACTAATATAATATAATATATTAGTATATTTTTCACCTGGAGTCACTAGAACATGGAAGATCTGGATATCATACGACATGAGCCCAGCAGCTCCCCGACCCTGGGCCGCCCGGTCCACTGGCCGAGGACCGGGGTCGGGCGGCCCAGGGTCGGGGAGCTGCCCCGGGCTCATGTCGTATGATATCCAGATCTTCCGAGAGTCCGCGGCCGGGCTGCAGAGTATAATTAATAAAATAATTAATAGTTTATTACAGAGAAAACACTTAAATTTGTGTTTTTCAAATCCTGTCGCATCTTTTCGTCCTCCATCTTGTCTAGGATATTTCTTGATTTTTCGTTTTCTCGCAAGGTATTGTGGGAGCAAGTCACAACTGTATGGAACGCCAAGCAGGCCACAATTCGGACCTAAAATAACGCGGTGAAAGTGCCATTCCGGACCTAAATGACGCGGTAAAAGTGCCATTCCGGACCTAAATGACGCGGTAAAAGTGCCATTCCGGACCTAAATGACGCGGTGAAAGTGCCATTTTCCGTACGGAATTTCAGTCCGGCTATTAGTTATTCAGTCCGGCTATTAGTTATTCAGTCCGGCTATTAGGTATGCAGAAAGAGCCCCTCCCTCTGGTTTGCTTGACCACTAAGTTTTGAAGGCTGTCGAACCAATCAGTGAAGAGAAATACCTGACTAAAGTAACGCATTGTCGAGAGCCGCAGTGGCTCCATGTTTCGCCGTAACATAAAGCTGTGTTGTCTTTACTAGTTTCACCACAATGTAATGACCACCACTAGCTAGTGGAAAATACATTTGTGTCTAGTACAGTGTTATGTTAGGCTATAAGTTGTTCCAGCCTCACTATGTTAAAGGTACACCAAAAAAAAAGGTCTGACTGCAACAAAGTGCTCTTTCTCTGTAAAGTGCAATGGGGAATTAGAAAAGTCCTACATGGTTGAACTGTATCTCCCAATGTTGCAGCCACAGACAGACTTCTTCAGTGACCTTGGCTGCGCATTCATTGGCTGGGCTGCGTCTGATCCTGTGTGGTTAAATAAGAAGTAGAGACCTCCAATCTTCAATCTGCCTGGAAGCTGCCTTCTCCGGGTCAACTTATATCCTGGATGGGTTCCTTTCCATCGGGCCCTGCTCCTTCACATTAAAGCATAGGCCAGCTTTACCCAAGACTCAGATGTTTTTTTCACTGTTATCCATCCCTCAATAAAGTTTCTTTGATGTGTTATTTATGTATGACTAATGCTGCCCTACTGTGTGAAAGGTGTGGGAAAACTTGCTATATTATGGTCAAGGTGTTTGCGTTGAGAAGTATGTAGTAGGCCTACTGCTTAGAAATGAATTTTTATGAAGCTTGTTTATATGCTATTTCCCATGATGATAAATTAACATTTCATTGCTGTGAGTTGTGAAGATTATACAAATAAATATAAAATGCGCTGAATCAGAATTCTCATTTCCCATTGATGACAAATTAACATTTCATTGCTGCCAGTTTGTGAAGGATTATACAACAATATAAATTATTAATCCGATGATCAAAACTCTATAAAGCTAATAATATCTTATTGATGAGCTACACACCATGCCAACCAGAAACTTCTATAAATAAATCTTATTGATATTGTAAATGCCTTACTGAACGTACTGTACAAAAGTGCAATTTGAGGTACCTACTTGTATTTCACTTGAGTATTTATTATAACACGACGTATCTCCAGTGTTTGCGATAAACTGGAGGATGACGGTAGGAAATCTCCCCTAAATAAATATATATGAAGAGCCCGCCTGGGAAAGTCATAGTCACGCTGATTACAGGGTGTTTTTAAAATGCGTACGGCTCTCCCACGACAGCCACGCAACGGAATATATATATATATTATATATATATATTATATATATATATATATTATATATATATATATATATATATAATATATTATATATGTATATATTATATAATATATTGTAATGTCATATTGAGAAACATTTAGATCGGGGACACGCAACAGTCGGGGATGTGGACACCGCCGAATATTGACGGCTATTTCGCACACTGCGATCACAATTATAGCCTAACATAACACTGTACTAGACACAAATGTATTTTCCACTAGCTAGTGGTGGTCATTACATTGTGGTGAAACTAGTAAAGACAACACAGCTTTATGTTACGGCGAAACATGGAGCCACTGCGGCTCTCGACAATGCGTTACTTTAGTCTGGTATTTCTCTTCACTGATTGGTTCGACAGCCTTCAAACTTAGTGGTCAAGCAAACCAGAGGGAGGGGCTCTTTCTGCATACCTAATAGCCGGACTGAATAACTAATAGCCGGACTTAATAACTAATAGCCGGACTGAAATTCCGTACGGAAAATGGCACTTTCACCGCGTCATTTAGGTCCGGAATGGCACTTTTACCGCGTCATTTAGGTCCGGAATGGCACTTTTACCGCGTCATTTAGGTCCGGAATGGCACTTTTACCGCGTCATTTAGGTCCGGAATGGCACTTTTACCGCGTCATTTTAGGTCCGAATTGTGGCCTGCTTGGCGTTCCATACAACTGAAGCGCTTTGAGGGTGCCCATCGAAAATCTCAATTTTGAGGGGATGTTAGCCCTCCCCCTTACCCTTAAGCTACCTTTAAACTGGTATTGGGACATGGCTCCACGGCGCGTGAACGCGCAACAGCGAGGGCTAGGGCTGAGATTTTCCTTTGAGCAAAGAAATGGGATTGGACCTAAGTGTACCTGCTGTTTATTGGGCGCTCCAGTGTTTCGGCTCGGATGTCCCTCAGCGACGGTTCTAGGCCAGTTTGCCGAATCCCAGTTCGCCGACTGGCTGTGTGAATGGGTGTATCACATAGCCTAGTCGGCACACGAAAAACCCACATTGCCGACAATAATAAAACTAGTTACAATAGTATGTCGTTTCTTTTATGCATAGCGCGAAGCGCATCATGAATCGCGGCTTCTTTGATGTATTTCCCCCAAAATCAAAGCGGTGGAAGTCGCGCTTATCTGGGAGGGGGTGACTACAGACTAGTTATATAGAGGTAACATGGATTGTTTTCTCTACCACTTACCATTTGGTTAAGATTAATATTACATTGCTGACAAACTATTTACTCGTATTAGAAAACACCAAGGTATCTTAGACAATAGAAACAATTTATTAAAGATACGATTTTCCATAGTTTATTATTGTCGCCAATGTGGGGTTTTCGTGTGCCGACTTAGGCTATGTGATACACCCATTCACATAAACCAGTCGCCACTGGCCATTCGGCAAACTGGAGTCGGCAAACTCTGGTCAGATACCTCAGCGACAGCATTGCAACCTCGAACACGTCTCGCTCTAATGACAGCATTTGGCACGTCGGATTGGACGTGATACATCTGTTATCTTTGATGAGATGTCCCAGGTTCATTTCATGGCAGCAGACACTCTCCATGTCAGTGGACATAGGGACACAAACCCCACATAAGCACCACAGATTGTTTCCTGTGCGCTTCAGATACGTCTCTCTCGCCTTTCATCTATTTCTCCTCCATATTCAGCCTCTGGTTGGGGCACTAAACTCGCACTGCTCTTACTGGCTCAAAAGCATAAGCAATTGATGGCTGGCCTCATTGGTGGGTCTTATCCCATTCGTCAATATCCATTTTGTTGAGGCAGTAAGCTATTCTGTGAGGCTGTGAGCCGCTATGTAGAATGTTACCAACCATTCTCGTGACGTCATCGTATTCTGAAAACAGAGATGGCGGCGCACATGGCTGAAAACGTTATAATTAATGCAACTTGTTTGTGCTTTATTCTGAATAACGGGTCATATTTCCGAATTGATTTGTATTTATGGTATATTTAAATATTTAACTAGTGCTATAGACATGTTTTATTTTTTTGCTTCATTTCCACTTTAAGACAATGGTAAATGTTGCTATTTGAGTCCAAGAAGGTTAACCTGCGATCTTGCACGACAGTCTTCACCCTGATTATCTTTCTCCATCATACGCTTTTTCTGCTTCTGTCTCATTTCAAACTTTTTCCTTCCTCCTTCTTCTCTAAAAGCCTGTTGTTCTTCTGTCCCTTTATAGATTCCGAACCTAGCTTCCTTTGTTTATAATTTATGTTTCATCCTTCACTTTTTTTCTCTCTCTCGTCCTCGCTTTAAGTATATCATTAATAATGCTTGAGCACCGCCCTACCCTCTCCCTCTCTCCCTCTCTCCTCTCTCCCTCCCTCTCTCCCTCTCGCTCTCCTTTTAAGTGCCTCATTAATAATGCTTGCACGCCCTTGCTCTTTCCCAGGACGTCCAGTTTTGCATTGCCTGCACTACCTATGTGACTGTAATGAATCCACACTCATTGGATAAAGACTTTAAGCCAATCGGAAGGGAGTGTTGTGGTGTTGCAAGAATGCCTTAGTGTTGGGGAGCGCCCAGCTGTATTTAGAGACGAGCCAAATGGCTGTGTTTGTCAGGCGCGCGCTCCAAACCTTTCCCCAAAGTAAAAACAAAGTACCTCATTATGTGGCATTTGGACTTAAAATTGCCCCTTATTTTTACTTTGTTTTATTTCCCCTAGTTATCTCCACAAACCAGTTATCCATTAACAAAGACAACACTAAAAGCAATTAAGGCATAACAAAAAAGAAGATATTCTTAACGTAACCCAAATCATGGCACATCCACATGCTGGATGCTGTGTCTAATATCAGCACATCAAAGGTTAATCAACTCTCCTTTTCCGTCAACAATCAAAACCAAAACAAAACCAAGATGTCCAATTTATGGTTGTGTTTACAGCCTCAAAAACGTTGCTTGTATTGTCCAGTTATGCAAAAGCATCCAGCTCCAAATCGATCCGTAGGATAATCAATGTTTGAGGAGACGGTTGGTAGTCTTTAGAGTATGTATTCTATATAAAGACTCCACAACTGCTAAAACTGCAGACGAACCAGGAGTTCGATAATAGGAGGCAATAATTTATAGATCTGTCAATCTTGCATCGCATGACGCCACACACATATAACTGCATGCATACACATAAACGCATCCACACACACCCCCACACAAACAGACACACACCCACACACCTAAAAAACTCTTGAGTTAAAATGTGAATAAATGGCTTTCAGACCTCAACATGCGCTTCGCTTTTTTTTTGTGGGATCAGGAACTGAATGAATATGGACAGAGGGTTGCCGGTGTAACTCTTGTGAGAGTTTCACTGCACAAAATGACACCATTTTCATGTTTTTCTGTTTGTCGTGACGTTTACCTCACACGTGTTTCGCCTCTCTCTTTGTCTGCTTCTTGCTCAACCTTTCTCTCTGCTTCTCTCTTTTCCGTTTCTCCTCTGGCTCTCTTATGTCCATTTTGCCTACACTCTCCATTAATCAAAGTCTCGGTCCCTCACTCTTTCTCTCTCTTATTTAATTAAAGGAATGTAGATCCCTTCAGAACGTTCCCTTGAGCTCTCCAAGGCACAGCTCAGGTGAACAAATGACTCAATGCCGAGCTGCTCTAAAGCCTAAGATTTGTACATTTTCTCTGAATTCCACTTGACTCCATTTCAATGCTGACAGATTTAACGCTCAAACTAACTGGTGGATAACTCTCTGACACAATATACATTGAATATATTATAGTTGTGATGATGTATATATAGATGATAGATATATAAACATGTTACCAGTTAAAAGCTACAAGTTCAAGCATCTATTCATTCTACCTTTGTTTCGTTAAAAAACACACATCTGTTTCTGTTGGTATTCATACATATGTATTATATATATATGCAAATATTCATATATATAGATAATTATATTATGCTGTTGAAACACACAGGAAGAGGTTGACGTTCTGATGTGAGTGTGAAAATCACAGTTCCATCTCTGGCGTGTGCGAATAAGACAATGATTCAGATGACAGGACTAAACTCGTATGTGTGTGTGTGTGTGTGTGTGTGTGTGTGTGTGTGTGTGTGTGTGTGTGTGTGTGTGTGTGTGTGTGTGTGTGTGTGTGTGTGTGTGTGTGTGTGTGTGTGTGTGTGTGTGTCTGAGTCGGCGAATATAACCTGCACATACAGCTACGAGCTGTGCAGGGATTGTGTTTGCAGAATAAAACGATGCGTTCCGAAGCTTCTGGAGCCTGGAGTGAAGGACAGTTCAATAAGCTGCAAATAGTTTCCAAGTGTTCGTCATTGTGAGGGCCTTATGGAAGCTTCAGAACCCTGTTTCACCCTGTGTCTGCAGCCTTCATCGACTACTGTATATACTATATTATATATATTATATATATATATATATATATATATATATATATATATATAGATATATATAATATTATTATATTATATATATATGTATATATAGTATATATATAAGTAGGGATGCACCGAAATGAAAATTCTTGGCCGAAACCAAAAACCGAAAATGAGGAAACCAAGGCTGAAAACCGAAAACCGAAACACCGAAAGAAATTATTATGCCAATTATTAGCACTATTTAAGGTTGCCTTTTTTTGTTTATTTGTTTTTTATATATATACACACAAACCTAATAGATAGGCTACCTAAGATTGTGTTGGAACACGCAAGACTGGTAACCATAACAACGCCGGTAAACAAACCCCGTGAAGCCCAATCCCTATGAAAGTTCCCGGCGCTACGGCCATCCGGAGGCGCACAGAACTTTTGGCTGTGATATTATACGTATATACAATTGTATTGTACTATTATATATAGAACGTTATAAGAAGCAGCTGTCACCGAGAATTGGCGCGCTGCCAGAGAGTTGACGGAGAAGATGGCGGTTGACCTAGTTTCAAAGTTTATACCGTTTATACTCGGTAATACCGGTGTATTACTCGGTGTGAAAATGTCCACACCGCGGCAACCCTAGTGCCATTGCATTTATGGCTATGACTGTGTA